>APFE031685566.1:203917-214997 GCA_000404065.3 Pinus taeda | reverse complement strand
TTTTTGGTCCGAGGTATTTGATCCAAGGTATTTTGGTCCAAGGTAATTGGTCTGAGGAATTTGGTCCAAGGTATTGACCCTAGGTATTGGGTCCAAGGTATTGGCCCTAAGTGGTTTTGGTCCAAGGTATTGAAAAAGGCCTAAGAGTATATAAAGAGGAGAAGATCATTAAGCCAAGAGATGCAAGCAATGAGATTCTAAGGAATGCTTCTATCTGAAGTATATATTATGTTTGGGACTGGATCTAAAATATTCATGTGCACCTTGAGTTCAACATTGGTTCAGGAATCATAAGACTTGAAATGACTTATTCTTGAATGATATGATATTGGTTGTGACCAGATTTGATGTTTTGCGCCTGTTCTATTTGTTATATATCATGTTTTGGGTTTGTCTGAAGTCTGGAATTGCAACAAAGTTCTGTGTCAAAATTTGCAGATCTGTACGCAGGTTCGTCTCGGCCAAAGTGCGTGTACATGCAGGTTCGACTCTTCCAAGTAGCGTATACAAAAAGAAAAGATTCTGTCCAAATTTGACTGATCTATCTGATCGAATTATGTTGTTTTACTACTATCTGTCAATGAAGTCCTCTTAGATCTGAAAGTAGAACTGTTGTATAAGGAAATTGAGTCTGATTGATTGATTGATTAAGAAGGAAGGGTGATCCTTGCTGCTATCTATTTTGAAGTCTATAATATGACAATAGATCTTCAGGATGTCACTGATTGGTATAGTCTGTGGTTCAGAAGTGTATGATTCAATATCTTTAGAGATATACGCAGGTTGGGTCAAAGGAAGTGGCATATACACACAGTTTGGGTTCAACCAAGTAGCGTATACACTCTAATGAATGATTTTTGAGGTTACAGTTGGTTCTGGATGATGATGTAGGGTTCTGGGTTCAACACAGTGTTTTTGTGTCAGTGATCTAATTGTTCAGATTAACTGAATATTGGTTGATTCAGTTTAAGTTTAAAAGGCTTTGATGGGTCCAGTGTGAAAGTTTGATGAAACATTGTGTTCAGCTTGTGGTCTTGTGATCCAGGAGTATCTAGTCTGAAAATTCATGAAATGTGGTCCCTGGTGGAAGAGTGGAATTTTCTGTAGGCTGGCACCTACATGCTAGTAAACATATTGGCTAGTACAAGAGCTAGGGAGTTGTAGCTCCCTTCCAGTAGAAGCTGGAAAATGAAAGAAGGTTGTAACATTCTACAGGTAGAAGCATGCGTATTGGTATGAGTCTGCACCGGTACAATATTGTAATCAAAGTTTCTTATTATTAAAAGAAGACAAAGATGACAACAGCAGGTGGGTTTTACCCACCTTGGGTTTCCACCTTAAATCTTGGTGTTCATGTGTGTTTCTTATGTGCAATTATTTATTTTTATTTTACTACACTATCTAATAAATCTTTGATATATTGGTTTAAGCTCAACACATGATAAACTGTCTAAATCACAAGTTCTCTGCATATATGCTGGTTTCCTTAAGCACAGTCACATGTACACGCTAGTTCACTTCACTGAAGTAGCGTATATAAATCTGTTTGGGAAATAAAATTATCGATTTGATAATATTGATTCACCCCCCTCTCAGTATTATTTCCAACATCTTATTTTTCTTGAATCAAAAGTGCAAAGGTATTTATGGGGTCTTGTTATATCCAATCCCAACTGTTCCATAATGACTCTAGGCATGAGATTATGTGAAGCACCAAAATCGAGCATGGCATTGTGAAAAATGTAGTCATGTATGTTTAGACTAACATATAATGGTGGCACATTACTATCATGTGGCTTCCCTTAAACTTCAGGTCCAAATAATAATTTAGGTTGGACATCACTTAAGTTAACTGTGTTTGTTCCCTCCCCTATATTTAATGCCTTCATGACTTGAGTTCTATACACATTCTTAATCAATTCTGTCAGAAGAACATAAATTTTGACCTTGGCTAATTCATTTTCAACACTAAAAGAATTTTGAGGTTTATCTTCTTCTTTAATACTTACATCCCATTTTTGAGAAACCTCTTTTAGGGAGTCATCCTTTGATTGGCTAGTAGAAGGTGTATCAACTTGAATCTTCTTGGGAGGGTTTTATGCAGCCTTCTTGCTTCTCAAATTGTACTATTTGTGCACTTCCATAATATCATTTTGATACCCGGTTTTATAATCATTTGATTCTATAGGGATGACTTCTGGCTGTGATAAAAAGAACACATCTTGTTCCTCCTTGCTTAAGAAAATAATATCTAATTCTCCTTCCCCCAAAAAATTAATCTGATTCTCTTCAGGGTCACCTGCTATCTCATTTTCTTCATCTGCATAATTCTCCTAAAAAGGAGGTCTAATTTGCTGCTAATCTACTGGTGCTCTTTGATATCTTTGTTTAATTTGGGTTGGGTTCCTTCTAAAGTTAGGATTTTTGATCTGTGAACCCCCTTGAGGTTCTCTTAGTGGAGCCCTGTCATTAAAAATCATTCTTTCCATAATATTTTCCATCATTTTAACTAAGGTGTCTATATTTGCATCCGATGAAGGAGAATAAGGTTCTTCTTTGATGGACACTCTTCTTTCAGCCTTCAACTTTTCTCTTTTGGCCAAAAAATTTTCTTCTACACTAACAACATTTCTTTTCATTTCTTCTAAGGTATCAGGATTCCTCTCCCTCAATTGATAAGCCATATCAACATCAAATCCATTTGGAAATTGGAGTAAAGCTAGCCCTGGTGGAGGTTGTATTGCTGCTAGAATAGAATTGTAAACATTGTAAAATCTAGTGCAATAATCCCGAACTATTTTACTGAGAGCTCCCCTTAGACTCTAATATTCTACTAGGATCTAAAGAAGAGTTTTTTTACTTCCCATATTGAAAGGAAACTTTGGTGAAATTGTTCTAGATTTGCAATACTATGTGCTGGCAATCCCCTGAGCCATTTTCTAACTTCCCCTACCAAAATTTATGCAAAGAGCCTCATTTTCACATCATCATCATCAACTTGTTCTAAGTCTGAGAAGTTGTTGATGATGCTAGACCTGCCAACATTCAGGGGATCACTCCGGTATGAAGTCCCAAATAGACCTTACACCATTTGCTGTGGGAGTCCCATCTGGTATAATGGGTCGGTTGCCATTGTCTTAAGGATTTGCCTCAACACTTGCTTATCAACACAAGAGAGTGGTTTGCTTTTTCTTCAGGAAGTGAGGTTCACGTGCTTGGTGAGTGTAAGGTACTTGTGTCAATGGTTCTTTCACTATAAATGGGAAGAGGGTTCAAGTGAGTTCCAGGTTGGATTGGGTTCAATCCCAACTCTGCTAGGAACACACAACACAATAGGACATGCACAACTTCTAGAGGAGCAGTCCACACGGATGCGACAGTCACAACATACATGGTAAGATAACACATACAACACTCAATGGATTAGTCCAAAAGAGTGCAACAGTTGTTACAATGAGCTTCATGTAAAAGGTATTTCTGATGTCTGGGAGAGTAGTCTACACGGGCGAGACAACGTTAACAACATATACAACACATTTCCATTAATAGATTATGCATTACAACAAATGAAACAGTTCAGATATCGAAAACAGGTTAAAGCATCATGCATTACAAGTGTTAAAGATTAGTCTTACAACAAATACAATACATGTATGAAAACGTGCTGGCCTGTTAGCAGGCTTTTGAATTAAGCGAAAGTTCTAAGAAACATCATTACACCATACATCACTAACCTCGAGGACGAGGCATTGGAGCCACTACTTACTCCTCAAAGAAAAGATTACAGACTCTCTTGGTTATGTGGGAGGAGTTGAGGTAAAAAATTCCTTTGCATGTACAAATGTCGGGGTATTTATAGCCAAGGGTGAAATTGACCCTTGTGTCTGTTCGACTACCCTCATGGGCGTTTGACTTCCATGAATTTTCGACTTACATGAATCATTGTTCAACAAGTGGGTCTCTTGGACTTCCACATTACATCACATTGATTGACAACATAGCCCATAGTGGAGATGTGGGCAACATGACTCATGACATGAATTGACATGACTTGACATGACATTGCTGTTTCATTCATGTTGTTGCTAGAGTGCATGTCAAGCTATAGTTCTGTTGGGTGATGGATGTCTTCATGGTGTATAATAGCTTCAACTTAGAATGGTGAAGTACACGAAGTCTTCGATGGTCCTTGGTTTGCTTGATGAAGCTTTAGCATGTTGTTCCTTGCTTGCATGTTGGAAGGCTTGACAAGCTCATCTGTTCACGAAGGTGCATGTTCGTCTCATTCATTCGCTTCATATGCTTCGTTTGTTTGTCCGTTGATGAACCTGTCCTTCTACATGTGCTCCCTTTTTTCATCCCATTCATCGTCTTGCCATGTGTGTTGGTGTACCTATACCTGCAATCACTCAGAACAAGACGAAACCAAATCCAAAACCTCCTAGTCTACCATGACGGTGAACCTGTCCTTCTACATGTGCTCCCTTCATTCATCCCATTCATCTTCTTGCCATGTGTGTTGGTGTACCTGTACATGCAGTCACTTAGGATGAGATGACACCAAATCCAAAACCTCCTAGTCTACCATGACACATGATCATTTCAGATGCAGGTGACCGAGAGAGGCAACAAGGTTATGAAGCGGGATGGTGGCTTCATGCACTACTGATGAAAACTATGCAAGATTCATTGAGTGATGGATATGGGCAATCTAAGTCGATAATGACTGTTTGCGAGGTCTGGCTCAGTTGGGGAGGCAAAATTGTGCAAATTTTGGGAGGGAGAGTTTGGGCTGCATGAAGGAAAGGCAGGCATGCTCTACACATTTTTCGGAATGAACAGGTAGCAGGGGATGGACAACTAGATTTTCCCAATTTTTTAGAGGAATATGCCGGTCTGCATGAAGGGTCAGCAGGCAGGGATTGCACAATTTTTTGGTGGAATTGCCCAGGAGACTGGTAGCCAAATTACACAATTTCGAGAGGGAACTGGTAGTTGGCTACTAGGGTTACTGGCAACCAAAACTATGCAATTCCCAAAGGGAACTACCAGTTGGCTGCTGGAGTCATTGGTAGAAGAAACTGTGCAATTCCTGGAGGGAATTGGCAGTCTGCTACTAGGGGATGCTGGCAAGAAAAACTGCACTAAGGCCGGGAGGCCGGCCTTCTGATCATCTCTGCGCAATTTTTGAGCTGAGTTGACTGATGGGCAGAGGAAGGTCTGCTCATGAAAACTACGCAATTTCTGAGATGAAAATTCGGTCGACTGTCCAAATGACTAACTGGGAAAACTACGCAAATTTTGAGGGGAGACAAGGACGGGAACTTGGTGTCTGTCCGGCCTGTCTGTGCAATTTCCTCAGTTAACTGAGTGAGTAATGTCAGTGGCCTCTGCGCAATTTTTGAGGGGAGTCAATCCCGGGGTGACTGCCGGGTCTGACTGTCTAAGTGGCCAGCATGAGAGTTGATTGAATTGCTTGTGGGTAGTGCAGCTTAAAAATACTAGCTTGGTGCTTCTACGTTGTTCTCATTGACAGTTGATCAAATCGATGGCGAGGTGATAGTTTGATTTTTAGAGGGGAGTCTAGTCATCAACACTTCAGCAACAATGACTAAGTGTGTGAACAATCGAAAGACACATAGCTGATCATATAAACACACATTCACATGACTCGACGACGAAATGACCCAAACCATCCAGACACACATGTTCAACATGACTGACCGACGGTGCAAGTGACAAGCGCGACCCTCGTGATTGACCGTTCATTGATCAAGTTGATGCTTGTGCGACAATGAATGTGACTCTGTGTGTGAGTGTGACAGATACTTTCATAATGAACACAACAAGCACATACGAAGTGAATACTTTGAGCATAACGAGAACATGGTCGCAAGCATTACTTAGACATTAACATGCAGAGAATTGAATGCAATGCATAATCAAAGCAGATGTAAAGACTCACACGAGCTCACGAAGTGAACCCAAGTGTGTGCAGTCATCAAGTGAAACTCTTCAAGGGAGGCTCCGAAATTGGTGCAGGCTAAAATTTTGGAGGGTTTTATAGCCGCTACAACAGAAGTCATTCTTATTATATATGTGTTGTTGTGCTGTGATAGGCCCAATGCTATCAAATTGGGCTATACGTTGTCCATAATTTTGTGGCCTAGCATTCAATTGTGTTGGTAAAACCAGAGGGGAGTAACGAGCTACAATGACTGGAATATAAGAAGAGGATGAAATTGTAGTTGTTTTGGAAGTTAGGGGTGCTAAAGAAGGTGGAATTATGACTTGTTGAGTTGGTATAGAAGGATTCTGGATGGTAGATGCAATGGGAATAGTGGTGAAAAGAGAAACCACAGGTGGGGTTGATGATGAGGCAGAAGAAGAAAAATTAGTTGATTGATTTGTAAATGATTTCTGAGTGGCCTGATTCAATTTAGTCACAGAGTTTTCAAGTTTTTCAAATTTTTTTATAACATATTTATCAGAATCTGAAATGACAAGCTGATGTGCTGAGATATAATGTTTCAAGAAATTTTCATCAAACACTGTCTCGGGGACAAATCTTTCTTATTTGTTTATGAAAATACTATTCTCAAAGGGTAAGTCAAATTCAATATCCTCAACAGTTATAAAACTTTTTGGAAGTGAATTAACTCTTGGAAAAGGATTATGCTTGCTTGGCTCTCTATAAATCTCTTCTTCCTAATAAACTTCTTAGGATTATTCACGATTTCAGGTGGGTTAGGATCTGGGTGGGATCCGGTGTAGATTTTCCTAGGAGCCAAATCTTTGAATAAATTATTTACAGATGGGTATATGTACAAATTCTGGGTGGAAAATTAGCCTGAATAGCTTCTAATTCACTATCACCCACAAGAAATAACTTTGAAACTCTAACATCAATTTACGAGGGAAAATTTTTGTTTTTTAATTCGTTCCCCAGCAGGGTCGCCATATTGTTATCACTCTGTAATTTCCCTAGGTTTAGGAGAGAAACCCAAATGTAACCACAAAACCACTTTTAATGCTAGGATCTAGCCCTTCCAGCTTCAAAGAGGGATCTCTCTGTATGATTTAGATTTTTTCTTCAGATTTTAGGCTAGTTATCTAATTTTGAGTTGGGTTTTCAAAGGTTAGGTTGAAAGATGCTAGAAAAGTCCATTGGGCATGGAGTGATAATATTTTGAGTAATCAATCATAAAAATAATAGAGAAACTATAACAAGGAAGGATAGAAAAACTCTTGGATCTTATAGAGTGCTTATGGTGTGAATATGATGAATATGATTTAAGTTCAATTAAATATAGAGCATATTGAGATGAATTCTATACTTAATATAAAGAAGAAACATTAATATTGTTAATAAGCCAGAGTAGAGTACAATTAAGCAAATTCGGCCCTTAATCTTCTTGCAACAAGAAGGAGGGAAAAATAATATGGAAACTGAGGAAAAGAAACAATCTTACATGAAAGAACACATAACTAATTGCTTGACACAGAATCTTGGAACAAACTTTCTCTGTATTATGTAAATTGATCACTTTGAGTACAATCCATGGCTTATATCAATATACAATTGTTTTCTTCATACAAGCTCCAACCTTGTTTACATATTCATAAATTTTTTATATAGTGCTTTTGTTGGCTTTTAGGTTGGGCTGACCCTGGTTGAATGCTTTAATTGTGCACCAACAAAACCCCTAATTAGTGGCCCTTTCGGCATCAACCTACAAGCAGATCACAGTCTCACCCGAAGTGACTATGGGAGGATGCAAAACCAGGTTTTTGCAGCCTTGAGGGATGATGCGATGTGGTATTTTTATGTTTTCTGATACTTAACATGCGTAGATTACTTCACATTACTTCTCCACATTACATTCATCACTTAAAACATATCATATAAACCCTTACTCATTACTGAGCTGTAATAAAATGCAATTGTAATAAAATTGTTGTGCTACAATTGATAATAAGCAAAGACACACATGAAGACACATACTTTACCATGGTTCATCCCAATGTGGGACTACATCCACAAGAACCATTTCTTATAATAGAGAATTTGTAAAACAAACAGTTCTTTACCTATGCACTCAGCTATAAGCAGTCCACGCACTCAGCTGCAGACTTAGACCTTTGCGCACTCAGCTACGAGAGCCTCACCTTCCTTTTAAACTACAGATCAACAAGATACACCCATAACACAGATCTAGATCACAAGAAGGTGATTCATCTATTTATTATTTGACCATATTATATACTATTGCATTGAGGGCCCATCATTACAATAGAATATTCCATATACTATGGACTCCCCTAATACAAGCTACTATGGTCCGAAAACCATTCATCATATACAAAATAATATTCTTTTAAAAAGGGTAGGGCTTCGACTTGCTCCAAAACCCATATACCATGCAATCCACTTTGGCACTCCGCTGCTCCACTACGCAGTGCACTTCACACTCTGCTACATCCTTTACTTCACAATCCACTCCCAAAATGCGAAGTCCTCATCACAATCTAGGCCAAGTTGGGTTGTGCCCAAAAGGCTCCCAAAACTCACATGTGACTCTTCCTGATTCACTTAGCTTCTTTTCCTATGATTTTTGCTGCAATGCTGTTGTAGGCCTGATTGAACTGTTGTAGAGCTTCTGTCTCTTGCTTGTCCTCGATGCATGCTTCCTCTAACAATGCCTCTATCACATGCTATGCAACCTTCTGAACCAACACTATTTCCCTTTGTCGAAGCTCCTGAGGCTTCTCATCCACTACCTATGATAACTAGAGGGCCTCATCCTGCCAAGGTTGAGTCCTCTCTATCAAAATTTTCTCCTCCTTCTTCATTTCCTCAATGTTATTATAGAGGGCCTTACTCTCATTGAACTTCACAAGCCTCTACAAGATTGGTAAGGTCTTCATGGATCCTCAAATATTTCTAACTACTGTTGCTTCTACTGCATTTCTTACTGCAATTTCTGTACATTTAGATCTTCCTGTAATGAAGTCCAAATTTTCAAACTTTCATCTAACAACTTCACATAGTCTGCAAATTCTATGGAGATACTGGCCATTGCAGTCTTCAGGTTAGTCTCCCTCCGATCCCTTATTTCTTATGGTGTAGTTGGCTGCAACTTCGTTTGAAACTCACTAATATGCATTTCATACTTAAATTACACTTTGACAACTTTGTCCTTATACCCCTTCATTGGAAGGTCGAGCTTCACGACCTTTTCTTCTACCGAGTATTCCTCTTGGACATCAAGGTCTAGAATCTATTTACATGTAGCTTCACCCACCTCGTTGATCTTCTGGTGTTCCTCTGCCATTTGCTCCTTTTCTTGAATCACCTACTTAAGCTTCTACCACAACGCAACTTGCTCATTTTCCACCTGTATATTCAATTGCGATGCTTATTGTTCCCTTAGCTTCAAATCTTCAATTATCTCCATGTGTAGCTTGTGTAGTCTTGGCAGCAATAGTGCTGTGATGTTCGTGTTGACATGATTCCATTCTTTAACCTGTTGTTGCAGTTTGGTAGATTCAAACTGTAAGGATCCTACTATTATTTGTGCTAGCCTCACTGAAAGCGTACGATTTATCTACCTTTCTACTCCAACCCTTTCCTCTATCTGCACAGGCTGTCTGTCTGTCTATGCTAGTATCTTCAATTTTGTGATGCGTTTTGAAACACTAGTCAGAAGTGCACCATAACGATATTAGACTTTGTTCTAGGATTATATTGTTGCTTCCTATATCCTGACCCTGATTTGATCTAATTCTTCTTTAGTAAGGACTATGAGATCCTTCATCTTATCAGCCTTCTGCTTCTTCTTTTTCTTTGAGGCAACTTTGCCCTCTGCCTTCCATTTTTCTACGTAAATTTTTTCTGTTTCTGCCTTTGCTGTCTCCTTGGTTTGCTCATCTCCCTCAAGAGGATCATGCTGACCCTCATCCTACTTCTCTTCCTCCTCTGACTCATGCTCATCCTGCTCCTTATCTTTTCCACTGGCTTCACCATGCTACGAAGTGTCCAACTCTTATCCTTCTATTTCATTGTCTCCGCTTACCTCCAGTGGGGTCATCCATTCTTCGAGCCATTCCTGTATCTGCACCGCAAGATCATCTTTGGTAACAATACATGGCAAGGAATGCCATTTATTCTTTGGATCCCTGTGTGCTTGTATGTACACCTTGTGAAAATCTACTTTGAACTTCGCCAAAGAGATATATTACACGTATAAGCCCGATGAGAGTGTTAGGCCTGGCAGTAACTCCATAGGGCAGAAATAAATTGATTGTATTATTCCATCAGGTAGGTCCTCATTATATACATGAGGGATAGACTATTCAGTTCGTCTTCCGATGACTGTTCATATTTCATATCTATCTATTTACAATAATTCACCCAATCACAAGGATTAGGTGTCAACATTCCCCCCTTAATCTGAAGGGATGTTGGTGAGTCCAAGCATCATTATGAATCGTTCAAGCTTTTCCCTTCCAAGCACTTTGGTGAAGATGTCTGCAATTTGCTCATTTGTGGAACAATGATGGAGATGGATTGTTTTGGCCTCAACACGATGTCGAATCAGATGATATTTACTATTGATGTGCTTCGTTCAATCATGGAACTTTGGGTTCTTGGCCAACTTTATTGCAGAGGTATTGTCAATCATGAGTGGAGTTGATTGTACTTGTTTTACTTGCAAATCTTCAAGAATTTTCCTGAGCTACACAATTTCTTTTGTTGCTTCAGCTGCTGCCACGTATTCCGCTTCTGTTGTGGAATCTGCTGGAACCGATTGTTTGCATGATCTCCAGGAGACAACTCCTGATCCAAGACTCATAGCATATCCTGAAGTAGATACCCCAGTTTCTTTGTCTCCATCGAATTCTGAATCAAAGTATCGAATCAAGCTGAAGTCGTCCACCTGTGTATACTTGATTCCAAAGTCTTGAGTTCCCTTCAAGTACCTTAGAACTTTTTTTGCAACAGACCAATGTCCCTCACAAGGCTTTTGCATAAACCTGGAGAGGATTCCAATAGCAAATGAAATGTATGGTCTGGTAG
>APFE031685566.1:167845-199053 GCA_000404065.3 Pinus taeda | reverse complement strand
GGATAGTTCTCCTTGCCAGTGAGAACTATTCCCACCATGGATATGATCGAATGCATTCTGTAAAAAAAAAACTTCTGCGGATAGAAAAATATTTCTGCCAATATATAATAAAATTGTACTCAAAAGGGCATTACCAAAAGATTTCAAATCCACCATGTGACCCACATAAATCCATCATTATATAAATCCACCTCATATAAATCCCATAAATGTCAGTGGTTTTAAAGACCAAAAATAGTGGCTTGGAATCCTTTATATATATTTATATATATATATATTATATTATATATTATATATATATATATATCTATACAAAAAAATCATATTAAATATACCAAAGAAAACACTGCGACGCCGTTTGTGGGAAATGATTTTAATTGTTTAATTCATATCACATTCAATAATCAATCATTCACTGCGAGCTCTACAAAGTTGGAGCAACAACGAAATCAACCGCGAGCTCTACAAAGTTGGAGCAACAACGGAATCAACCGCGAGCTCTACAAAATTGGAGCAGCAATGGCATCACAATTTGGGAATCATTCCACGATCTCGATACCATTTCAACTTCTTCAAAACTCAATTAACATATCAGTACCATTCTGCCAAAACTTCTGGTATCGTTGTAGATAAAGAGAAATCGAGCTGATCTTTAGATTCAAACAAGTGAAGGGACAAAACGCTTGCGTTCCTATCAGATGAAAAGACCTTTTGTCAGGCCATCAGAAAAAGGCACAATGTAGTTAGTCAACAGAGAGAGCAGTCTTATTATTTTAGCAGCCAAAAACTATAGTATAGAAAAATCCGTAGAATACACTCTGCTGAATAGAAACGTTAAAAATCTCGGCTTACAGGCCAGGCCAGCGTTAAAAATCTCGTATAAACGAATGCAAATGAATGCAAATGAAACCAAGACTTGAAACCTGCGCGGGGGAGTAATCAAAATAGGTTCTGGTGGAGATGCGGTGAAGCAATTCATGCAATGGAGGCGGCAGGTGCAATAACACCCTCTTTACAGGAGACAAGGAAAAAAATACGCCATTTTAAAAACTTTAACGCATAGGACAGTGCTTATCTTATGTCAGTACAGTGCCCCTTTTTTGAAATGTTTATGAACAGTCAGACAGGATGGATAGCGCTGGATAGTGGAGCAGTATGGGCAGTATGGATAGTGGGGCAGCTACCATGTCAGGAGCAGCTAATTTTATGGAGGAGCTGCTCAGCTATATGGAAAGAAGACAGGGAGTTACAAGGGACACAAAGGCTAAAAAAAGAGCTGGCTCTGATACCATGTCAGGCCAGGCAGTAACTCCATAGGGCAAAAATAAATTGACTGTATTATTCCATCAGGTAGGTCCTCATTATATACATGAGGGAGAGACTGTTCAGTTCGTCTCTCGATGACTGTTCATATTTCCTATCTATCTATTTACAATAATTCACCCAATCACAAGGATTAGGTATCAACAGAGAGTCAGGGGTGCTGGTTTATTAGCATCTGTAAATCCATGTGGTACATTACAAAAAAATTATGTTCTCTTGTGTTCATGACACGTTGGTGGTAAACCACAGTGAAGCATCCCTCACGACTTCAAAGTATATGTAGGTACCTGAGGGAACTGCGACTCCTCTGGTTCTCTCCACACCAACATAGAAATAATCAAAATCAACCAAGCATAGTGGAAAGTTGTACCTTTTTCTTGGACTTTGCATCACTCATCTAGGAACTCCTTGCATAGATATCTGACCCAGTTATACTGAACCCCATTGGCACACTGTGTAGCCAATGACACCACCGACGTAGGAACTTCCTTCGCGTGATATTTCCTTATAATATTCCCTGCCAATATGTGCATTGAGAAGTGAACTGCTTGGTCGCTGATCGAATTTATGTCGTAGCCCTCTTTCCTTTGACCAACGCTATCTTTTTCTTCATACTTTCCACTATAGAGTGGTCCTGGTCCTTTCTAATGAACTCCTCCATGGGGTTCCATCCTTGGTATGGAAATCTTGTGATCCTCCAGATCAATATAGGGTTTATGGGGGGTCTTATTCCCCAACCATAAATTTCTATCATGCACTAGTTTGAGAAACTACCTCACATAAGTTGTTCTCATGTACTTCTACCGAAGTGCGGCGCATTCAACATATCTAGCAATCCTGACTATGCCAACCCATTCACCCATTGCTATGGCTCTAACATTGTCACTTCGTTGTCTGGGTAGTGCACTTGTTTCAAATATCGATCCGGTGCAAACTGAGGGTACTTCTTCCTGTCATTTAAATCATAATCCGCAAATTTTAGCTGTGGAATTTTTCTTAAAACTTCTCATTTGAAGGGTACTACTTTTGACAACAAGGGTATAAATGTGACATACTTCAAATCCTTTGATTCCTTTATAGGTTTAGACTTTGTTTTTCTCGATGGGATGTATGGTGGTAGGGGTGATAAAAATACTGTGCCGCCTTCCTCCATCTGTATCTCCTCTAGGGAAAATTTTAGGGATTGTAATTTATCTTAAAGTTTAGAAACTTTGCTGAATCCCACTAGTCCATAATATGAAATCTATAAAATGTTTGGACATATTTTTGTAAAGATATTCAAATTTATAATATTTTTATATGGTCTATATATAATTTTTTGGTGTTTTTTAGGGTAAAATAATTTCATTCTATAAAATTTGGGCGAATCATTTTTCTAAAAAAATGGAAATTAGCGAATCTTTTTTTGGAAAAAGTATAGGAAATTAGCCCATGGGCGGATATTAGCCCTTAAAAGTTTCCCTGATCTCCTCTATTTCTTCATCACTGTCTTTGACTGGCTTGGGTTTTTGCTGGGGTTTAACAGTATTCTTATCTTCTTTCTTCTTTCTTCTCACTTCCTTAGCCATATTCTTCCTTGGTGCTCTTCTTTGTTTTTGTGGTGATGAAGATGCTACTGTGGGCATCTGAGCTAATGCTGTGGCTGTACCAATGTTTGCTATGACAACTACTTCCATGACTCCTTCTATGCCTCTTTCGTCGAATATATGCACAAATTCTTCCATTGACAGAACATTTAGGAAAAAATTCCCTGCAATTTCTTCGCACTATGAACACTCAAGCTCTCGATTCAACAAATTTCTTAATCTGGGGGAGAGGTGACTTATTTATAACAGTTCTAGAATTTGAACCCCATCATTAGATTTGATTTTGTCCAGATTGTGTTCATATTTTCTCATTAATTGCATATTTATCCTTAGATTTTTCCAATCTGTCTTCATAAATGCAAGTTTCTGTGTTTTTTTCCCTTTTAACGGTCATATTTTTGTTTTCTGGTGAACTTCAACACATTCCATAGTGTCGCACACATCTCATCTTATGTTGCGACTCCTATGAAATTCAACATACTCGAGAATGTAGCGAAGTAACTTCCTACATCAAAGCTCTCTACAACGTAGTTTATAATCTGATGCCCACTTTCAACTATAGGTGGCACTAAGAATTTTCTCCTTTCTTCCTTTGAGTGAAGTTGTAGGGGCATGGCTGTCCCTGTACAACTTCAACCTACTACCATTTACGTTTCTCTTAATCACTTCTCCATTTAACTTTGCTAACTGAACTGTGCCTTTATCAATAATATACTTAATAACATATGGGCCTAACCAATGCATTATGAATTTTCTAGGAACTTCACAAACTTACTATCATATAGGAGAGCAAGGTCTCCTACCTGGAACTTCTCTTGCTTAATATGCCAAGCATGCCAGGCCTTTTCTCTTGCTTTTTGTACTTGCTGATGGAATCCTACTATAAATCTGTCTTCTTCCAATCAAATCAACTGCAACATTCTTTCCTCCATTATGTCAATGTGTGCCATATTTTTAAAAGATGCAATCCATAGGCTATGCACAATGTATTCCATGGGCATCACAACTTCTTGCCCATAAAATAACCTGAAGGGTGTCTGTTCTATCAACTTCTTGCATGTAGTTCTATAATCCCATAATATTGTTGGAATTCTAAGGTCCCAATCATATTTATTTAAATTGCATACCTTAGTCAATGCATTCTCCAAAATATTATTAAATGCTTCCACTGTTCCATTGGCGTGAGGGTGATAAGGAGTACACTTTTGATGATAAACTTGAAATTCCTCAGTCAATGCTTCAATAGTATTGTTTAAGAAATTGAACCTTGGCCACTCATCAAGATCTTTAGACACCCAAATCTAGATAATATATATTCAAAAATGAACTTCACAATAGTCTCTGTGCTACAATATCTTACTGTTTGTGCTTCAACCATCTTGTTAAATAATCAGTTGCAGTAATTATGTTCCTCTCACCAGTCCTCTTTCCAGGTGGATTGATAGGTACAACAAAATCAATAGCCCATTTATCAAAAGCCTATAATATAACTTGTGGTACCAATGGCATCTCATCTCTTCTTTAAGGTTTTCCTATTCTTTGGCACACATCACAAGCTATGCAATACTTTGCATATCCATGTAGCATAGGCCACCACAATCTTGCTCTCAAAATCTTCTGCACAATAGTGTTTCCTGCATAATGTCCACTAGATGCGCCCTCATGAGCCTCTGTCAGAATGATTTTCCTTTCATGTTCAGGAACATATCTACAAATTATCTCATATGTTCCCATCTTATATAAGTGTCCTACTATCAATGAAAAATCAGTTGCCTTCACTACTAATGCCTTCTTCTTCTTCATAATATATTGTAAAGGAGCCATTCCTGTGTTCAAAAACTGAATAATGTCTGCAAAATGATCATTTGCAATTTTGATTGCAAATAGTTGTGCATCAGAGAAGTTTTCTTGTATACTGGTTGGTTCTTCACCTGTTTCCAACCTTGACAAATGATCAGGTCCTGCATTTAGTCTTCCTAGATTAACAACAATTTCAAAGTCATATTCTCGGAAAAAAAACAACCATCTGCAAATCTTCTCTCCTAAAACAGGCTTATTAACCAAATACTTTTAATTCAGAATGATCTGTAAACATCTTGAACTGTGATCCCAACAAATAATGTCTAAACTTCTACAAGGCATATATCGTTGCCAATCCTTCCCTTTCTGTAGTTGTGTAATTCTTCTAAGCTTTAGATAGTTTCCTACTTGCAAAAGCTATAGGATGATCAATTTCTCCTGTAGGAGGCTGTGCTAGTACCACTCCCAATACTATACAAGAAGCATCCTCATATACATGAAATTCCTTATTCCAATAAGGGATTACTAGTATAGGAGCAGTTACCATCTTTTCCTTCAATATGTCAGTCTCTTTTGACATTCTTCATCCCACTGAAAAGTGACATATTTATTCAACAATTTTCCATAAGTGCAGTAATTTGAGCATATCCTTTGACAAAATTTATGTAATATCCTGTATGTCCCAATGTAGTTGGCTTACTGTCTTTGGTGGAGGTAAGTTCACAATGATAGTAATTTTTGCAAGGTCCACCATCAATCCTTGGCTATAAACAATGTCCTAAGAATATAGCAAAAGGCACACAAAATATGAATTTCTTTAAGTTCAGGGAGATATGATATTGTCTACATGTATCAAGCATAAGTTTTAAACTTTGAGTATGTTTTCTTAACAACCCAAATACTGTCCAATAATTAAAGTATACTTCTAGAAATTTGTGGATACATTGTTTTAAAGCTACGACCACGACCCTTGAAAATACAATAGGGGCATTCTTTAATCCAAAAGGCATCACTGTGTATTGGTATGGACCCCATTCTATAGGAAAGGCGGTCTTATGTCAATATTCAGGTGCAGTTATAATATGATGATATCTTGAAAATCCATTTGTAAATGAATAAAATTCCTGACCTCCTACATTGTCTAATACTTCATCGGTGAAAGTGGTAGGGAAAGGATCATGCATCATTTAACTTCCTCAAATCAACATAAATCCTAATTTATCTTTGAGTTTTCTTTTCTTGTATGACCATATGATTTACCCATTCTAATTCTTCGATAGGTTCAATGACTCCTGTTACTATCATCTTATCAAACTTAACTTTTACTTTCTCCTTATAATTCAGATTCAATCTATAAGGTCTTTGATTGATTGGATTCACATCAGGCTTAAGTGGGATCTTCATAACTTCTAATCTCCTACTATACCCTTCATTTCTGAAAACTTAGTGGGAAACAACTCCTGATATTCATGAAGGAATGCGGTCACTTTGTTGATTATTTCTTCATTGCAATAATATCCTATAGCTGGAAAATTCGGTTCCTCTTCTAATCATGTATTTACCTTCATTATATTTACTGTATTTATTATATATGGTATCACTGGCTCAGGTCCATTTACTTTGTGGTGTCCTTCTGATTATGCTATGTCAATGTTGTGAGGATCTTCTTCTTCTTCTGTAATAAGGTTGTAGCATTCTAGTGCATGTTCTGTCTGCACAACCCAATCAAGTTGAGGCCATGTCCTTGGAGCTGTATTTTCAAAGATCTTCCTCTTAACTATCTAAAGGGATGAATCTATATATGGACAATCATCTTCAAAGCTAAATGTCAATATAAACCCATCAACCATATCTGCCCAGCAAACAGTACCATGTCAAAGCTCTGTTTCCAAGTACCAATTCTAAGGAATTGTTTCCAATGTATGAATGAACCGATGTACCGATTCTTGTTGTGGAATTTCCTTCCATGCTGTAGTACATAAATGGATATGATCCCTAGGACTAGTTGCACCATCATATTTCAACTCCATATCTGTTTTTATATGACCAAATCTTATCCACATCAATGTTTGACATTCCTGCCAACCTTCTATATTCTTCTTATGTGTACCCCACCATCTAGCAGGAGTAAATTTTAGGGCTATATCCAAAGCTAACAATCTTTGAATTTATGGAACTTGTTCCTCATAATCATCAAGAAAAACATTCACATCACCTAAGCCATCATAAGAAGGCAGGTTACATACCTTAGATGCCATGCAACGAACTGATTTAGTAACTCTTGCGCAACGCCTTGTAGATACTTCATGTAGCCTAGTATGCCAATTCTCCAATACTTCCTCTAAGTATGATGCACAAGAACTATCATGCTCCCAAGTTAACTTTCCCTCTGTAGTAGGGTTAGAAAAATCTTGTTCCTTTGCTGTCAATTGATAGATATTATCTATATCAGTTGCACAATATTCCTCTCTAACCGGCTCTGTATACCTTGCTCCTTTTGATGGATCCAAGGGAACAATTACCCTCCTATTGTTCCCTTAAAATATCATTTGTCTCTTATTTAGATTAATAATAGCCATGTTATTGAATGCCCAATCAAGTCTAAGAAATGTAGGATAGGGGTTACTATCATCCACAATTTCTATTACTTCAAAGTCAGTTGTAGTGCAAACTCCTTCAATGTCCACTGTCACACCTGATAGTCTTGCTAAGGGGAAGATCTTTTGCTGATTTTTCATCCTTAGCTGAATAGGTGACCACTGTAACTTCAGCTTACCCATTAATTCCCATGTATTCTTCGTCACAAAATTAGCCTCAGATCCCAGATCTAAAATAATGTGATACATCTCATAGTCTCCTATTTGCGCACTAAGCCTCATTTCTCTTCCTGTTCTCTTCTGTTGATGCAAATTGTTAACTCCGTGCAACTCATTTCGTGGTATTTCCTTAGATGCACATGAATCTATCAGTTATTGAAGTCCTTCTACAACCTTTTGATCTCTTAATAACTTCATACAATTTTGAAAAAAAGACTTTAAAATACCTTCTTGGTTCACTACCTACTGATCTTGTGTCAAAGCTTGTTTTTGTGTTGAAGTTGTTGCTATGCCACAATTAGTTTTCTGTTTCGGCTATGCACTAGATGTTCAAGCTCCAACATCCATAAAGATTCACTTTTCTTCCATAAACACCTTTTTCCTTCTACATATCAAAGACAAGAGTTTTTTGAACAATATTTCTAACCCATGCAGTTTCAGATTCCTTCTTTTCATTTACTTTGTCATCATTGGTTGCAACTCCACTTCTAGTAATAATATTGATTCGAGGATCATCGGTTCTCCATTCGACAATCATGATATGGATATTCTGTGTCAGCTGTTGGTTTCTCTTTTCTTTCATTTTTTCCATAAGTACCAGACATCCTTCAATTACATGATCAAAGGCTTTATAATACTTAAATGTCGTAGTGGGATTTTGACAATATCTCACAAAGTGTCCTGGTTGGCCGTAGTTATAGCAAATAATTTGTCCACGTCCTCGACCAGCTCTGCCACCTCGACCTCTTCCTTTATAACCAACTCGACTATTGTGCTATCCATTATACTCAAGTCTATGTTCTTCCCCTTGCATTCTATAAGTGTCAGCACCACACTCCATCATTAGTTCATAAGCTTGACAATGGTTCTCATCATGCCCTACTAATTTACAGAACTTGCAATATAAGTTCCTGGGAGTATGCACATATTTTTGGAATAAATAACAATCTTCTAATCTATGTTTACCTCTAGTTTTGCATATCTCACACCATAGGCTGGATCCGATATTCAAAGGATTCAGTGCTCCACTAGCCATGTAATTTCTGAAGAGAGGGCATTGTTCTTTAGAGTGGCCTCCTGATTTTCACTTCGTACACCACACTTCTTCTATGACTTATTTGCTTTTCTTCATATCTTGAAACTGTAGAGTCAAATTTTCTAGCTGACTTTGAATCTGTTGCATTCCTACATTGGTATCTCATATAGGTGAAGCTTCTAATTTCATCGCGTGTTCTAGAGCTTTAGCTTAAGTTTCTATGTTTTGTTGCGTCAAAGGAAATCTAATATGTGGCGGCAATGCAACTATGAACCATTCCTTATGTTTCTACGGAGCTATGTCGAAGCTCACCTGATTGAATAATACTTTGAATCTTTGATCAAATTCCCAAACAAACTCAGTTGGCCTTTTCTTGATTTCTTTTAAATTTGTGAGACACTGGGATTTGGACTTTGGTTTCTTGAATTCTTTTACCAACATTGTTTTAATATCTACGAATTATCTGATCTAATTTCTCAAATACTTCATGTACCATGTCAACACTCGATCTTGGAACATCGTGACAATATTTGCCTTCTTTATATTTTCATCATGGACCTACTTTGTTGTCCATACTACTTTGCATAAAAACCACAATTGTTACAACCCTTATGATCCAATTCCTTTAAAAACAGGTAGCTTAATATCATCAGCTGTATTTGTTCTTGGAGGGGAGGGGGAGGGGATTCATACAAATCAGATCATCATACAACTAATAGTACACTGTCCCTGCAATCTACTTTCAACCGAGTCTTTCTCTAAAATGATATGCATGAGTTTCTCATGAGGGAATCTTTAGTTAGTTGGAGTGAGGATGCACTATTGCACCAACTCCCTACTAGACCTCTACTAGTTCCACAAACAATTAGAACTAATTTATCTGTCTATAACTCAGTCAAATTGAGTTATCTAATTACAACTCAAATAAACTCATCCTGGACCCCTAAAATTTAGGGAGAACATATACATGACTACAAAAAGACTTCCAACTCAAAATTACTAAGCTAATTAAGTTAATTAAATTAAATTAACTATTTACAAGTTTCTATGAGAATATAATTCGATTTTAATTCACAATTTAATTCAAGGACAAATTAAACTAGAATTTCTTGCTGCCATTTCTCAACAGTCCGTTTCAACAAGAAAGGGACTATCAGATACCTTGATCATGTCTCTCTAAAACTAAAATTTACTTCTTGACATCTTTCTCCTCCATGGGAATGTACTCCAACAACATAATCCACCTCAATACACAATCTCGAAGACGATGGTATTAGATATATATATGCTTGGACTAATCATGAAACCTAGATTTTCAGAGAGTTTGATATAACTATGATTATCACAGTAAATCTCACTTGGATCAATCTACTAGAAAAACTAACCAACCAAAATCTTCCTTATCCAGATGGCCTCACATGCTGCTTGACTTGTAGCCATGTACTCTGCCTCTACCAAATTGAGTGCAATTGATCTCTATTTCCTACTGTACCAAGAAACAACTGTTGTCCCAATACTAAAGATCCCTCCTGATGTCCTCTTCCTGTCAGATGGACTCCCTGCTCAATCTACATCAGTGAAGCCTTAAAGCTTCACTCCCTCTATCTGTTTGTACCACAATCCATACTTAGTAGTTCCCATAGGGTATCTTAACACATGCTTTTCCACCTTCCAATACAACTTGGTAGGCCTAACTATCGCTTGAATAAGCAGGTTAATTGCATAACACATATCTGGTCGTGTGTTCACCAAATACATGTGTGAACCCAAAAGCTTCCTTTAAACAGTAGCTTCCACTACTTCCCCTGAAGTAGCATCCTCGTTCCTTCAGTTGCTTGCAATAGGAGTCTCCATGGGTTTGCTGCTCTCCATGTGGAACCTTTTGAGCATCTCATTGGCATACTTCCCTGAGACATAAATAATTTCCCATCACCTTGCCATAATTCCATGCCCAAAAACTAATGCATGAGCACCATGTCCTTCATCTCAAACTCTCTTGCAAGATCCTCCTTGCAAGACTTGATCAACTGATCATCACTTGTAAAAATGAAATCATTGACATATAACACAATCATACACAATTTACCTTCCACCACTATGTGGTATAGGTTCGCATTCGCTTCAGTCGTGGTGAAGCAAAATCCAGTGAAGTAGCTATTGATCTTGGTGTACCAGGCACGGGGTGGTTTCTTCAGCCCATACAACACTCTCTTGAGATGACACACATGCAACTCATGGTCGAAGGTATCAAAACCTTCAGGCTATTCAATGTACATCTCTTCCTCAATCATGCCATTAAGGAAGGTTGTCTTTACATCCATCTAATGTATCTTCCAACCCATCTTCTCTGATCGTACCTTGCAACAGGAGCAAAGGTCTCATCATAGTCAATCCTCTCTACCTATGAAAAGCTACAAGCCACAAACCTGACCTTATGCTTCTCCACACTACCATATACAACTTCCTTTACCTTCTAAATCCATCGGGAGCTCACCACGAACTTGTCCTCTAGTCTCGGGACCACATCCCAAACATTGTTACAAACTATGGATTCATACTGCTCCACCATGACATCAACCCAAACCGGTTGCTGCACTGCCTCCTCAAAGGAAGATGGCTCTATCTCAACACATCTGCTCATAAGAGCCATGTATCTAGTGTACCTCTTAGGTGACCTCCTCTGCCTGCGTTGAGATGTGGGTGATCCCACATTCTCCCGTGCATCCTGCAATAACCTCTTAGCCTCTCTAGTGCAATTTATCCCATATTTGGAATACTTTTCCTGAGTGGATGTCTCCACTCTCGAATCCTCTGCATGTGGCTAATAAACAAAAATATGAGGATCCTCAACCTTAGGATCTAAAATCTCCTCAACTGCATGTAGTTGAAGCTCCCTCTCAAGGGAAACCCACAGAACCTTCTCATCAAATCTAACATCCCTGCGAACCGGTCAGCAAGTACACCCGATAGTTCTGAGGTGTATCAATGTACCCCACAAATATCCCCAACTCTGCTGTCAGTTCAAGTCTCTTCTGTGCATCTTTGGTCACATGGAAATATACCAATGACCCAAAAATCCTGAAGTGACAAACATCTGGTCTCTTATCAAAGAAAGTCTCCTCTGGTGTCTTCATCCTAAGTATCCGATGTGGGATTTTGTTATGAAAATAAAAGGATGTGTTACATGCCTCAGCCCACAAGTGTTGTGGTGGGACCTGATCATGCAACATCACCCATGCTACCCCTACAATGCTCCTATTCTTCCTTTCGGCCACCCCATTCTTTTGTGGGTTATGGGGTTTTGTCAACTCTCGTTTAATCCCTTCTATTGCACATAAGTTCTTAAACTCATTTGAGACATACTCACCACAATTATCACTCCTGAAATATTGAATCTTCTTTCCAGACTCTTTCTCGACCAATGCTTTAAATCCACGAAACTTTGTGAAAGTTTGATCCTTATTTTGTATGAAAAATATCCAACATTTATGAGAAAATTTGTCAACAAATATAACATAATACTTGTGTTTTGCTGTGGATGTTGTCAAGAATGGTCCACACACATCTGAATAGATTCGCTCTAGAATCGCCTCTGCTCGACTCTCTCTATTGTGAAAGGAAGACTTGGTGGTGTATTTTCCCAAATTACACCCTTTCATGTATCAACTTGTTCTAGTGTAGCTTTGGGAAGACCAGTAGAAATTTGTCGCATGATTTAAGCCCCATGATTCAAGTGACCCAATCGCTTGTGCCACAACTTGCCAATGTATTAGATATGCACCATCTCTTCTTTCATGCTCAAAGCAACACAATACTCTACCTCTAAGTTATATAGATTCTTAACAGAATCCCTATCTTCTTTACCTAACCCATGGCTATGTGTCAAAGGAATTACTTTCCTTCGCTAAAGACCAAATCATAGCCGCTATCCTCTAACATGGAAACCAATACTAAGTTCTTCTTCAACCCTGGCACATACATAATATCTCTCAAGGTGAGCAAAGCACCCTGCTCCCTCTGAAAAGTAACCGTACCCAATCCAGTAGCACTATACCTCCCGTTGTCACCCATTTCAATATGCATCTGGATATCCTTCTCCTCCAGGTCACTGAACAATTCCTTATTACCAGTCATCTGGAATGAAGCTCCACTGTTAAGGTACCATACATTACCCATCATTAATGACACCACGCATACAATGAGAGTAAAGTCCAATTCAAATTGAGATGCCAAAGCCTCACCCAGTACTCCTCCCAAGGACTTCTTCTTGGACTTCTTGAGCGGATAGTTTGTAGAAAAATGTCCCAGCTCATGACAATAAAAGCACTTAACTTTCGACATGTCTTTCTTCTTGCCTACATGAAAAGAATCTAATTTGGAATGGGAAGCCTTCCATTTCCCTTTGCTTTCCTTACCCACTAAGGCACAATTTTCCTCATCATCAGTCTTTGATGAGGAACCATCTCTAGTGTTTCTTCAGATCTCCTCCTACATCAAATTCGACCACAATGGTTCCTAGTATGGCAACTTCTCCTTCCCATTGGTAGAGTCTTGATAGCTATTCCAATGCTTGGGAAGGCCCAGAAGACATAGGCTAACCATATCATCCTTGACAATGGTTATTCCAACACTTCTAAGATCATCACAACAGTGAGTGAACTTGGTCAAGTATTTGGGAATAGTCTCGCCTTTCTCCATCTTGATTTTTCAAAGTTTTTATTTCAGTGCCATCTCCCTAAGGTCATTTCTATTCTAGAATAGGTCCGTCAATGATTTCCACATAGCATACAATTTTTCCTTCCCGTGGACACTTGAGACAATGTGGTGTCGAAAGTGCTGAAGGATTATATACCTCACCTTCACCACACACTTCTTCCATTCAGCTAGATTCTATGCATCCGATGTTGTTGGCTTAAGATTGTCTTTCTCAATGAATTCCTTGAGGCCATTATCCTCTAGCACAACCTCCATCCTATCCTTCCAGGATATTTAATTCGAGCTACCTTCCAAGGCATACTTGAGCCTTAAACCGTAAAAAGCAATTTTATGATCCTGAAGTATGTATTGCAAATTCAATTTCACCTATAATCCTCGAACTCAAAACTTCGAAATCTCCTCTAGTATACTATCTTCAGCTCCGATACCATGTAGATTTTCTTGTTGATTCACAGCTCATGTAATGTATTAAAAAAAAAGGATAAGAATCTACTCTACTCTTTAAACATCAGAAACCAATGATCGATGAAAACAATAATTGACAAGAGGAAGATAATCAAAGATACATAAAACAATTGTTTCTCTGAGGAAATCCACTACTCAAAACCCTGAATATTTATTGCATTAACCATAAATATGAGTGATAATACAAATCTTGTTCTCATAAGAACAATTCCTGCACAAGTATGATAAATTCTCTATTCACAAGCTTGCACTAACCAACACTTAGCTAACCTCTGCTTCCTGCCAATCCCCTATTTCCTTGCACAATTCCTGTGAGGATCAACCCATATTTAATTGGAAAATCCTCCCTCAATAACTGCGCAATCCAAAACTAGGTCCTTCTCTGATTGCATGCATGACCTGTACAACTCAGATCATCATCTGACTGATAGTACACTGTCCCTCCACTCTAGTCTCCACTGGGTATTTCTCTAAATTAGAATGCATGAGTTTCCCATGAGGAAATATTCAATTAGCTGGAGTAGCATTGAGAATACACCAATGCACTAACTCACTAATAGACCTCTAATAGTTCCACAAACAATTAGAACTAGTTTAAATGTCTATAACTCAGTCAAACTGAGTTATCTAATTACAACTCAAATAAACTCATCCCGAACCCATAAAATTTAGGGAGAACATATATAGGACTACATAAAGACTTCCAACTCAAAATTCCTAAGCTAATTAAGTTAAGTAAATTTAATTAAATATTTAGAAGTTGCTATGAGAATAGAATTGACTTTTAATTCACAGTTTAATTCAAGGAGAAATTAAAATGGATTTTTTTTTTCCATTTCTCAACATAAGTTTCTATGAAAATATTCAAATCTAGGCCATGAGATCTCTTTCTAGTGTCTATTCTATATATTTTCCACTCATGTTGTTCCAGTCTCTTCTTCGTATCTTTTCCCAAGCATAAGTAAACTAATAATTTGACTGCATTCGTAAGACTTTCTTTTCACACAACAGCATATTAATTTAGAGTTTTAGAGATCTCAAGTACTTACCTCATGATCCTTTGAAAAATTGTCATTCTGCTTCACTATATGACACAGTCGAGTCTATCGTGAACTTCGTAATGAATCCTCCCAATACACTATCAATCCAGAAATCAACAACTCTTGAAATTCTATTGTCGGTGTTCTTGAGTCGTTGTATTAGTTTAGGAGTCCACTCCTTAGGTTCGTCTCCTTTAAAACAATCTTTTCTTTCGGTCAACCTTGATATCCACTTGTACAAATCCACATAAAACAAACAGAAGAAAATTTCGATTGATCTTCAAAAATATAATTATGTAACCACCTTTTAGATGACAAACAAGGGCTTTTATTCTCCTGATCCACAAATTCTCGTTCCTTCTGTTCTACCTAGCCTTGGATTTCTTTCTTCGAAGGATGCCACATAAACATATCCCTCAAATAGATCCCAGTCCCGATAGTGGAACCATTTGTTGCTTTTTAGGTTGGGTTGCCCCATGTTTGATGATTTTATCACGCACAACCAAAACCCCCAATAACTAGCCCTTTCAGCAATGACCAACAAGCAGATAATAGTCTCACTCGAAGTGACTATGGGAGAATGCAGAACCAGGTTTTTGCAGCCTTGAGGGATGATGCGATGTGGTATTTTTATGTTTTCTAATACTTAACATGCATAGATTACTTCGCCACATTAAATTCATCACTTAAAACACATCATATAAACCCTTACTCATTACCGTGCTGCAATAAAATTCAACTGTAATAAAACTACTATGGTACAACAAGTAATAAGCAAAGATACACATGAAGACACAAATTTGACTTTGGTTCATCCCAATGTGGGACTACATCTAGAATAATTGTTTCTTATAATAGAGAATTTATACAATAAACAATTCTTGGCTTCTGCACTTAGCTGCAGGCAATCCGTGCACTCAACTGTAGAATTAGGCCTCTGCGCACTCAACTGTAGAGACTCGCCTTCATTTTAAAGTACAAATCAACAAGATACACCCATAACACATATATGGAACATAAGATGATGATTCTTATCTTTATTATTTGACCCTATTATATAATATTACATCTAGGGTCCATCATTACAATACCACAATTTATATACTATGGACTCCCCTAATACAAGCTACTATGGTCAGAAAACCATTCATCATATACAAAATAGTATTCTTTTAAAAAGGGAGGGGCTTCAACCTGCTTCGAAGCCCATATATTGCGCGGTCCACTTTGGCACTTTGATGCTCCACTGTGCAGTCCACTTTGCACTCCACTGCATCCTTTACTTCACACTCTGCTCCCCAAAACGCAGAGTCTTCATCAAAATCTAGGCCAAGTTGGGATGTGCCCTACAACTTTACATAACAGGTTTACAAAATAACAATCATCACATCATTACAGAAACATATATATTTTAAATATCTCTCAAGTTCATTTATGCAAAAGATAAACTTAGAAAATATTATATATGCCCTAGAAAAACTATACGAAAATATGCTTGCATTCGGGAAAAAGAAATATCTAGTAAATTACTTCCCTTGAAAAATAGAATAGGTCCCTAACTGTAGTTTTATTATTTCTGCTATCATAATAGGTCCCTCTGCAAATACTCCTTCGTTCTTCTTTAATTTTGATGGAAAATATTTAGCCTTTAAAATTGGAAATTGTTTTATCAATGCTAATCCTCTGCCTTTAAATTTGGAGTGGCTGTAGTTGTTTTTGCACTAGTTTGTTGACTGTCCATTCTAAACTACCATCCCTCTTTTCCTGTGATTCAATAGCTTTCGACTCATACATCTGTTGACTCTTCTGCATGATATTATCGGAGAAGTTTCTGCCTTGTTTTAGTCTTATTGTTTCACCAACACTCATTATCCCCTTTCACTTGCTCCTTTCACGTTTATTATGATATATGACTGGGCCAACGACTGTCAGATTAATGATATCGACACCCATTTATAACATGATTTAACGTGAATTTCTGCTTTATGTCCTAGCTCCTTTGGCTTTAGCCCCTTCCCTCATTTATTTACTATAGGACCGAGGGAAGTGAACATTAGCCTAGCCTTGAGGTGCTAAGGATTTTGTCCGTTACCGGGGGTTGTTTTCCTTTGTTAAATTCTTTAACCCCTTAGTTTTTTAAATATTAACGATCATGTTCTAGCCTCTATATCGGAGCCCCCTCTTATCATAAATTTTTTAATTGGAAAATGTTACAAAGCACTGATATCCTCAACCTCCGATATGACGTCATTACTTCCATGTGGCACCTTGTGAATGGTGACACATGTCACCCTGATTTTCCCCCTCAGGACCCATTAAAACACAAAACTTCCTGCTACGTGTTTATCATATTGCCATGTCATGCTAGCGTCAGATGCCATATAGCTTCATCGAAACCAATCATATTCCACCACGTGCCTCATTGTAGGAGAGAGAAAAGGGCCTATCTTGCTTTGGTTTTGCGATGAATTTCTTTGTTAACTTGTTTCGACGCTGCCCCAACAATTTAACACTATCAACGTATTTACATGTCACAACTTTACATATCACACTTTTTAATTGTGGTCACATTATTTGAGCCATCAATTGTCGATTTACGATATATGATATGCACTGGACCCCATAGATGAGTCGATCACTAATTTTCCATAGTCCTCCGCTATTGAGATCATTGATGTGTGATCACCGATATGCTTAATGCTACGATGTGTGCTGAACCTCCAATCGTCGATCGTGGATGTGCCCCAGACCTTCGATATGCTATATGCAATATTTCTTGGACCTCCCATCGTTGGTCGTTGATGTGCCTTGAACCTCTATTCAGGATGGGTTGTCTAACTATAGTCCGTGGAAGGAAAGGATAAAGTTGGTCTTGATGGTAAACAAGTTTTGGGAATTTTCTGATAAGGAGATCAAGAAACCAACTGACCCTGACGATTTGGAAGTACATCAAGATTTGGATACAAAGTCAAAGCTAATAATCGTAGATGGTGTCAAGGGTCATTTGATACTCATCCATCCGGGAAGATATGTTCCCGTGAGATGTGGAAATCTATTCAGGATATGTTCCAGAATAGGAAAAAGAACCAATTTTTTGTATTGATGGATAAGTTGAAGAGAAATAAGAGAGTGGTCCAGTATTTGATGACATTATCTTAGGATGAAGATGAACTTGTTTCCATTGGTGAGACTGTTACAAATTCTGAGATTGTGAGGATTGTTTTGAAAGGGTTTTCCAGGGAATGGAAGCCCTTCATCAAAATAATTTTCACTCGAGAGAAGCTGCAATAATAGAACAAGTTGTGGGGTGACTTCATTCAAGAGGAACTGTAAGATGAGGATCTTCGTAATAAGAAGAAAACTTTTGATTATAACATGGATATTGCAAGGAGAATGAAGGGAAAAGAAAAGAAGGTCTTAAGTAATTTGAAGTGTTTCAACTATGGCAAAATGGTCATTATTCAACGAAGTGTTTGAAGAAGAGGAAGGGTCCGAGATAATGATAAGAAGAAGGGGAAGGAGATAGTAGGTGCCACTACTACTTTTGAGCTGCATGACCTCTTAAGAAGGTTAGAGGATGAATGATTTTTCTCTTTTTCTCATTTTTGCAAGAGTACCATCAATGATACTGTATGGTAGTGGACAATGATGTGTTGAATCATATGACAGGTTTGCTTGATGTGTTTGATACTCTAACTAAGTGGGACTTGAAGTTTCACATGGTGGTGGGTGACAAGAGTCAGAAAGAGATCAACAAATTACATGTCGTTCCATTCAAGTTGGAGTAAGGTTAGTTTTTGCGATTTTAATATGTACTATTTTTATAAGAGGTTAGATACAATGTGTTTTCTATCTTAGTGATTGAGTAGAAGGGGTTTGAGATGATTTTCCAGGATGGGAATGCTAGACTCAGGCCCAAAGGATCTAACTCTACTGGAGTTGTCAATTGAGTTAGGGAGAATGGTTATTATCAACTGATGGAAAAGCCTATATATCATGAGAAGAAGTTGATTCAGGTTCCATAGGCTCAGAGGGAGTCAAGTTTGAGTGGGAGTATGCATGTTCATAGGGAGAACCCACAACCCAAGAAGAGTTTGTGGTCAATGGGGAGTAAGGGGAATTTTACAGTTCGAAAGAAGGAATTGTGGGATGGAATGAAGGCCTATCAGGAAAGGAAGAAGTAAACTTCTAGTGACGTAGACACTATCAAGACGAGCATGGTTCATTTTACAGGGTATGATACAATTTTGAGCACTAGGAGTTAGGCTAGTGTCGCTAGTAGCGATGGTGATGATGAGACACTTCCAAGTGGTGGAAGTACCTCCCTCGCTAAGAGGGAGTGTTTTCTTTTGTATATTTAGAGGTAATCCACAACCTCAACACTAGATTTGTGTGAGGTTTACCACAAAAGGATTTTGTGGGTGAAGTACCCAAGTAGTGGGTTTTGCACCCAAAGTTGTGGGCGCAAAACTAAGAGGTATTTTGATGGTTTGCCAATTGTTGCAAGTGGAGCACCCTTAATGGATCAAGGGGAAACTAAGGAAACCATGGAGGCTTTGATCAAATGGAGAAAATTATTTATATGAGATGGGCTAATTGACGAAATGTTCAAGTTAGCTTGACTTGAAAAGTGACCATTGCAGAGCTAGTCATTGCACCAAGGGAAACATATAAATAATATAGACAATTCATTTGATCAAAACACATCATAATTGCAATCAATCAAGCGGGAAAAAATATAAGGCGGTCACAAACCTAAAGGAGACAATCCAAGTGAAGGAAGAGGACATGTTTGGCTTCTTTTCTAAGTTTTTTATTGGACATGACTCGGAGAATGCTGGATGAGTTCCAAAGGAGAATTTATTTGCAAGAAAATGTGTTTATTCCTCTATGTACATTCCCGTTGTCATATCTCTTTGTTTTCAAGAGCGTTAATCCCATGTTCAAGGTTGGACAAAGGTCATATGATTGGTGACTAATGGTCTGAGTGTGTTGAAGGATAATGCAGGAGGATGAGGCTTAAAGGAAGATGGTAGTGCAGGAAAAGAGGAGGTTTTGAGGTAAATATTTAGTGATGATTTGCACTCTTCAGGTTCCCTAACCAAGGCCAAAAAACCACAGATATATGTTATAGGAGTGAGGTGGAACAAACTTAAGTTTTGAGGTAAGTTTGGTTGTTTTTCAAATTCATTGTTTGCTAGGTGATGAGGGTTGCTTAGAATGTGTTGAACAACAATTAAAATCAACCTATGTATAGTGAATTGGGTGCTTGTTAGTGGCTTATTGAATTTCCCTAAGTGCAGTACCTTGTGAAGGATGACAAGTTTGTTAGTCGGTAGATGGTTTGGGACTTAGATTATTAACTTCAATGATGGAGGGTTGGGGATAAGTGGGATAGTGATTGTGACCTAGTTCATTGAGTTGAAGAGAGGTCAACTTCAATGATAAGAGAGAAGCCTCCAAGCCCTATGTCTAGCGCTATTGGAGCAACATGAAGGAAAGCAGTGGGAAACGTTGAATACCTTATGTGTTGGTGTCTTTGAAGGAAGAAAGAGTAGCTAGAGGGTAGATTGTGTTGAGACAAATTTCAATGACACAAGAGGAGTTGTGATTGTTGATAGTGGTAGATTATTGAGCTGAAGAAATAGTTTCAATGATAAATAGATTGGAAGGAATTGATCATGCATATGCATTCAAGGTACATGGACTGAAAATGATGTGGAAGTGCTATATTAGCTTACAGGTCAAGTGTACTTTGTTCAAGGTAGATCGGTCATCATAGTTTTTGATACCAAGCACTAGTTATTGCCTTGTATCAGGGCTGATTGTAAGGCCAATGATCCATGGTACACGAATCCTAATATTATTGTATTAATTTTTTGTAATATAAAAAGTGTTGGGTTAAAAATATTGTCTTGTGTATTAGTTGATTCACTACTGTGTTTATTCCACTGTGAAAAGTATAAGTGTTGTGGAATTTGAGTGTTTTTTTAATCGATATTTTAGAATCAAACCAAATTATTGAGTGTTATGGAAAAATTCGTTAAGTATATCCTCCGTGAAGATGTGCACTTGTTAAAAAAATTAGTGTTATTTTTTTTTCACTATAGTTTAGGTCCTCCACTTAATGCTGATCTTTAAATGGCCATAACTTCTCATCCGGGAGGATTTTGTTAAAGTACAATATACTATTGGAATAGAATAAATGAGGCCTATGCAACCATGTTGTTTGTAAAATATTTTAAGCATAATAAATACATCAAAAACTTAAATAACTTTAGGCTCCTATAACTGGAATTGATGAGATCCTGCAAGATACCTAGTTGTCATATTGCTTCATAGGGAGTACCACTACTTACGTAGGCTCCATGAATGATACTACCGCTATCTCATACATCCCCTTTTAACATCAATGCCATATTTTTTTTCATCAATGACAACACAATGTGAAACAATATGCCCCTTTGTCATTGAAGGAAACACTACTGGACGTTGATGGTCATCTGATGTCAAACCTGCAACACAAAAGTCTCCCCTTGTTTTAATTGCAAAGATGCTCCAGTTGTTGATATCTAAATTATCTCCTTTATATTAATGTCTGCAATCTCTCCCCCTTTGAAATCAATTGCAAAGGGTCACTAATGTCTATCAAAGTTGCCATGCTTATGAACTTGATTCTACATTATTTGCCAAAACTTCATAATCTGTTCTTGTATGATCTTGTGGACTTGATTGAAACATGTTTCCCTTCTACTGTGATATTTCCATTCTGAAAGAGCCTCCCTTGACATCAAACTTCTAATGTTTCTCATTCCTATAGATTTTAAAGTATTCTCTTGAAAAGATGCTTCTTTATTTATTTCAAATATGCCTACTCAATGCATGTTAGTATTTTATGCAATGTCTATATCATAACATTCCTCTTTCAATCTTCTTTTTTGATTGATGATGTATTCTCTTCTATGATATAGTCATACCTACTATCATACTCTCCAATTAGCTATGAGAGTTCAAATATGCTCATATCTAATGATCAACATCCTGATAGCACCTTGATCACTTTTATAATAACTATTTCCTTGGAGATTATCATTTTTCCTGCTTTTCTCTTCCATACTTTCTTCCTCTTACACCATCCATGCTTATTCCACTCTGTTCAAGTTACTGCTACAACCAAAGCATATCTGTTATAACAATATTCAAACAAGGAACTCCTTTATTGGAGAGAACTTCAAATATAGAAATAATAGATTTTACCTTAGGGCACATGATATGATCAACAACTCATATTAGAGCCTTGAATTATCAAGGCATAATATTTTTTGGTTCATCCAATTTCCTTCTCCAAACCTTAGTTTGACTTTCTCCTTACATGGTCGGATAATTTCCTTCCTTGATTTTCTTAGGGAACCTCACCTTACATTCTTTTGCAATGTGACCAAGATTATGGCATCTAAAGCATCTTGTATAATACTTGAGTGAATGAGGAATTTACACATACCTTTTTCTATCAAATCCATGTGAATTTAATCTTCCTAAAAGATTACTTCTAGAGGGACCATAACCATTTGTGTTATAGGCTCTGCAATACCTAGCATTATTCCCAAATTTGTATTTAAAAAGAAATAACAAAGAAATGTGCTCTGATATCTCGATGAGAAAGACTCCCTTGAAGATATTATGAAGATATTCTGCCTTGGAAGAGGTTTGAGCTTTTGATCATTCTCATTCTTTAGTACATTACTTTCTTCTTCCTTATCGACACAACAACCTGGAGTAAGAATACTTCTAATCTAATCTTCATCCTTGTATTGAAAATTTTCTTCAATTTCAACCTTTGAAGACTTGAATCTTGAGTCTTATTTGCAAGAATACCTACTTTTATAGCCAAGCCTTGTTTTGTCACTTCGAGATCTTTGAAAACTAAGAATGATATCCAATACCTGTGAACTCCTCAAGCTTTTGTTGAGCTCATTAATGTTAGTGCTTAATGAAACAAACTCTTCAAATTGGGATTTCAAGGAGAGGATTTATTATTTAAGGAGGCTTGTTAAAATTTATTTTCTCTCTCTTGCCTCTTTTGCTTCAATATTTAAGCGACCTATTTCTTCTTCTGCTTTGATAAGCTTTTGATTCCTCTTCAGAGTCCTATCTCTTCTCTTTCAATTGATTCACCAATACATTTTAGGTGGAATAATTGTCATGTTTAATTCACATTCGCTCCCTATGCTTACTCGTGGTTTTCATTGTTATTACTATCATTTTGCACAATTGTTGGGCTAGTTCCTTAAACTTGGAGCATGATCACATAAGAGTTCATTATTTAACCTATCTCCTTTATTTCAATAAGATTTGCATCAAAATGATTATTGATTATGGTGCTTGTGTTGTTTCAGGAAGGCATATGAATTCACGATCAAAGATACACATGCATCAACAATTAATTGCACCTAGTTCTATTCTTGCACCAATGCTCCTACATTAGCATTCCTGCACCAATTTGGGGCTTTCGTACATTGACACATTTTCGAGAAAATACAAGAAAGGTTTTTGTTAAAAATGATGTTCTAACAGCTTCCCATGAGTTGGATTTCACCCAGGTCACACGTGTGGGTCTCTAGAAGCAAATCAACATCTGCGTAAAATCTGCATAGTTTCCAAATTGCCAAGTTTGACCTCAATTTGCATGAAGATGGAGGAGAATCTCGGAAATAGGAGGACATGGGTTTTCTTTACCAGTATAACAAGTTATCTAGAACCGAAATCATTTCCCAAGATTCACAATTTTTTAAAATTTACACGAGGGTCTTTGAGGCAGTTTTATAAAAAAACATTGTTTTTCCAAAATTTTAGGATCTTGCCCAGATTTGTGCAAAAAATGGAAAATTCGTATCATATTTTCATTTTATCAATGGGACAATGGTTGTAATGTTCTCCTATTTATGGGAAGTAGTTGGGATTAAATCCCTCACCTTGTTTGCAAAGGTTTGGTTTGTTCAAATCCTATCATGTAATTATAAATTATATAAAAGCTAAATCATGGCTTTGTAGAGGGAGGAGAAAACCAGTTATTGCACTTCCATGCTATTGGATCAAGTTTAGGGGGCTCTTCCCACTTCCCTATGATCAGTTGGAGGCTGGATTCGAAGCTTTGATGTATAATTGCAGCAAACATTCAAGTTAATATAAGGAGCTATGCCAGTTTATCAATTTCTGAGTTTAAATCTTATGTGAATGAGTTGTTTGTGTATTTGATTTCCCAACTTTCGTAAAGGGAAACAAATTGGTTGGATATGGCCCAACCAACCAAGCTCATTCTCCCTCTTTCTATAAGGTGTGCTAAAATATTTATGTGCAGATTCAGAGCAAAAAAGTAATTCATTTATGTACATAGCTAGCAAATTTATGTTTTCTTCATGAACTATGTGCTTCTCGGATCCAAGGTTTGAAAATGTGGGTGTGTTCATCTATTTAAGGTTTATGTAGTATTTATTTCCTTTGATGCATTGTTGATTTCCTTTCTGCAAACATGTGTTTCAGTTTAATTGTACAAGTGTGTTTTAATAATTCAAGTTGATTTATTTCCTTTATGCAAGTGCCTTTGATTTCTGAGTACAAGTTCACAAGTACTTTCTTAGGGTTGATTTATTATTTACATTCCCTTGAGTCTGAATGAAATCCTGTTCACCTTGCGAGGATCTGTAACTACGTCTACTTCCCTGCAAGAATAGCTAGTTGAGAACTAGAATCCATTGTGGGGCCCTTTGAACTAAAACCTCCATTTGATAAAGGCACAAAATTGGTTTATATGGTGACAATCATCTAAAAGAGAAGGGATGCTCTGATTCTTAGATTAGATGTTCATGCTTACATGAAGAAGCTCTATGTTGCAATAGAGTTTTCCTTTGATTCCTGAAGTGATTTTGCCTTTGAATGAATAATAGAGGAGTCTTGTGATTATGTGTGCTTTATTCTTTGCTCTAATTTAATTTGAAATCAATTCATAGTTAGCACCCTTTACATTTCATGCAAGTGGTTTGGAAGCTTGGTACAGGAATACTAGTTCTCTAGTACAGGAATATCTGTCTCTGTATAGGAATCTATACTGTGGTATAGGAACAATGCACCCTAGTACAGGAACCCAAAATCCTAGTATTAAGTAAGGTTACTCAATGTAGGAACCAAATATACTTATGGTACTGGAACTTCATTTTAGTACAGGAATATTGTTCTAGTACAAGAATTTTGTTCATGTGCAGGAACACATATTCAGTCTAGGAAGGGAAATTTGTAATAGAGACAAATGTACCTAAAACACTAATTATTTTTGTCTCTTAACGCACTAATACTCCGTCACAAAATATTTGCTTTCTTTCCTTTATTTACCAGAATTTTTTTTGCTGATTCAAGTTCCTTTCATTAAGTTCTAGTGTAGGAATGAGACTCATTTCGATATAGGCACGTGGTTGCTCTAGTACAGGAATGAGATATCTTTAGTAAAGGACTCAAATTTATAAGTATTATAGAATATAATCCCTTATGTTCTTTTTAAAGCACTGGAGTCTTGATTATAGGAACATATTTCATTTTCCAGCATTAATTTCAAATTAATTGCAAGGCATGCTTTAATTTATCTATCATAGTTTGTGACATGTGTTTTTCTTCATTGATTCTGGTTTCCAGAATGGTGTGGTGTCATTGTATTAACTAGCGCAGGTTGCTGAAGTCCTTCTTTGGCATTTCCAGTGCTATGCCTCTAAGTTTAAAAACTCCTAAATTCACAATTAAATGTTAGGTTGTTTATTACACCTAAAAATACATTTTAACTTATTTTATATTCTTCTAGTTATGATTTTAAGGATGCTACATCATGATCCCTGATTTTTAAAATTTGCTGCTGCCCTTTTTTTTCATTCATGATCTTTTCTAGTTTATTTCTCAAGGAGATATTATCCTCTCTTAGGGTTTCACAATGGTCTTTTTTTTTCATCTTGCCTTGCCATACTTCATCTGGTGTTCTTGCTTCTCCCAGTTGAGCCTTCAAAGTAACAATATCATGATCTTGCTTCTTTTGGAGTTTACCTTTTTCTTGGAGCTTCTCTTCTAATTGAATAACCTTTCTTCTTGAACCTTTTAGTTCCTTTAATGTTCTATTGGGTTATCCTTCATAATCTGCTCCTTTGACTTATTCTTCCATTATTTTATGAATTCATCTTCATCATCTATGGTAGGATATAGACACAAAGAAGTATAGTGACACTCTTTACCAAAATTGAAACAAAATGGAATACCTAGTTCTTCAACATCCATGTGTATGTAGAAGGAATTTTCATGGGGATCACATACACTACTCACATGATTGCAACCCTTATTTTTCTGAGATAACCTCTTCTTACTCTTTCCTTTATTGACCATAGGTTCCATGATATACCTTGCAACTATTAACTATTTCTGAAGGCACTTCCTTTGATATGACTTTTTGGCCCAAATAAATGTCACACTAAGGGTGGTGGGGGGAGGGGGGGGGTGTGGGGTGAATCAATGTGTTAACTATTTCACCAATTTACAACTTTTCAACAATTAACAATGTAGCAACCATTCTTAACCATTTGTATTATATTAATAAACATAACAATGAATCGTGAACCTATCATCATATCAATAGTAAATCAAGATGCCATCACATAAATGAGACACAATATTTTACGTGGAAACTCATACAAAAGAAAAGTACGAATTCAACTTCTTCATATGCTTCAATTCATCACATAAATTTACATCCTCTGACTTACTTGAAGCAACTACCATTAAGATATGCAAGTTTACACTTTTGGTAGGCTACAACTTGATTTAGGCACCAAACTAGAAATATGCAAGTGGATGTTCACTACATGCTACAACCTGATTAGGGCATCTACCTCAATGATGAGTGTGCTCAAACCTCCTTTAGGCTTGAACCTAAATAATGAGTAGGCTCCAACCTGATATAGGCTTTAACTTGATTGAGGGTCCAACCCTAGTGGAGGCACCTACTTCCAAGCCATGAACATCAACCTTCTTCCAAAATTCATTTTGTATTAATAATGAGCCCAAAAAATCAAAATAACCATATAGAACTATACAATTTATTAACCATTCTACTGAATGCCATTTTTCAGGTGCATTAGAAAAAATGGTTAGTTTTTGGTATTAGGGATACAATATGCTAATTGGAAATTAATTTCATTATTCAATATAATAAAGTTTATTATTATATATAATTTTTTTTAAAACTTGAATGCCTTCAAGACTTGAACTAGGGTCTCGATGCACACACTATGACTTCACCACCACTAAGGCTCACCATTAGGAATCAAACTAGGATTTAGTGCACAAACTATAAATATGTTACCATCTATGACACCACCATCAACCATGGTCTCGACACACACATACTATGAATTTTTCATCAATTAGGATCATCGTTGGGACTCGAACCATTGTCTCGACGTACACACTACAACTCCACCACCAACTAAGCTACCCAATGGGACTTGTCATTTATTGAATCCAGCCTTATTTTACTATGCATAGACTTGATCAATATAAATATCAAGAAGGATTCAATCCCGAGACAAGTATAATCTCATTCATGTTGATTTTCATAGTGCAATTAAAACAAGCATAAATTTTCTGCCAGATAATTGCTTCCAATGATACAATTACTTCTTTAGCACATTTTAGATCATAGATAAATTACACTTCAAAAAACTTCAACCATAAATGCAGTAGGACAATAGAGATCATAGTAAAATAAATATGCATAAGGCACACAAAATTTACCCTGGGAAACCCCAAACCAAGGGAAAACCCCAACAACTTTTTCTTGGGAGAAATTGTCCAATTCAATCAATTTGTACATATGAATTACCAATAAAAAAATTCAAACAAAATGATACCACTTTCCAAGTTAATTCTAGTCAAAGGAGAGAGAAATTAAAACTTATATTCACAAGTCAAATATGCTCAAAGAGGCTGAAATTTTGCTTGTTGTTGCTCCTAGTCAACTAAGGTCAAGAGGCCAAATTTCGGACTTGTTGCTCCACAAAAAAAATTGGTTAAATTGTCTAGTTTGACCTATGATCAAAGCTAATAAAAAATGCTAACAAATGTCCATTTTTCTTGCTTCAAATATTTAGTCAAGTTAGGTCAAATATGCCTATAATATGCCCAAAATATTTATTCTTCAATAAGTCAAATTAGCGAAAAAAATTCCATGGTAAAAGTTGGTAAAAATCAAAGTTGATGTGAAACTTCAAATATTTCCTCCTTCGCAATTGTGAACATAAGATTAAACTTTATTGAAAGAAGTCAAGTTGATGATGCCAAATGAAGAGATGTCTTTGTCAATTTATATGTGTCCAATCAAATGAATTTTTGACCAAGGGTCAAACCCCTTCATGAGGTGGGGCCAACCTTCCAAAATGGCGATGACTTGAACAACAAAAAAATAATAAATTTTCCTTTGAATTTTGGTAACAAAATTATCGATCACAGTTACATATTTTAAAGGTTCCCTCTTAGCTAGGGAGGTATTTCTCCTTGACTTCCACAAATGTACATATGATAAATAAAATTTCTCCATTCTAAGAAAATGTTGAAAGATTGAAATAATGAAAGCATCAATATCCAATAAAGCAACTAGTCACCCACTAGTCCTAAGGTCACCAACTCAACAAGTTGTAACCTGGAGACATGTCAAGAATCCCACCCAACCCATGGTGAACCCAGGGCCCATTTACCATTCCCATATTTCGTCACATGTCATGAATGGTAAATACCTGCCTGATGGTATAAGGCACAAGATCAACCCAGTAGATGAACCCCATGGAAATATGGTCAAAATCTTAATGATCGGGGCATCTAGGCCTCAGTGCTAACAAGGCCAATCTCTCAACCCATAAACCATGGTTTCCTAGTCAAACCGCATGACATAAGAGAGTAATCCAAGCCTTGATTTTGAATGATCCAATCTCGTAGCCAAACTCCATGGCTTCCAAGTCAAATCCCATGAACAAGGGAGAAATCTAAGCTTTGATGCTTATAGAGACAATCTCCTAGTCCCTTTCACCAAGGGAGGGACTCTCAACAAATCCATGCCTATTCTTGAAGTAAATGCCCTTCATTCGAGGTGTTGGCTTGTTGGGACCTGACATAGATTCAGAGTTAATTAGCCAAACAAATCCTGGTACTACTGGCCCTTTCAGCAATAGTCCGCGGAGAGCGGACTGAGGTCTCACCCAAAGTAGTATTGGAGGGTGCTAAAACCAAATTTCTACACCCTTGAGATGTCTGAGAGGTTCGACTGGTCCCACTAGTTGTCCTTGCATGCAGGTCACTTTGCGCACTTCCCTGTTCCTCATGCCCTAATACATTGTCCTTGCGTAGCCCTAACCAGGGGTTGTGGAGCTTCCATGCTGCTAGAGCCTCGTTCTGCGCTATTATCTGTGATCTTACTTATCTTCTTATACCAGTTAATTACCTTCGCGTACTTGGATGTCTTATGTTATAATTAGTTATACTAAATCTTCATATAAGTTCGCGCAACAAATAAACAATATACTTGCAAATTATACCTAATCATATATATTAAAATAGGAAAAGATGCAAATAAATATGGTAAACTTCTCTTTATTTATTCCTCCAATGGTTATAGACTCAACCTGCCTTGCGCACTCAGCTGCAGGGGTCCGCGCACTCAACTACAGAATACTAGGCCTCTGCGCACTCAGCTGCAGAGTCTTCCCCTACCCTACGACCCAAAGACACACTTTACACTATTTCTCAATTAATTAGATTTCTCCTACTCTTCTCTTCTATGCTATCTTCTACACTTGGAGCCTCACTCTATTTATACAATCCCATGGTCTGTGGACCATGGGTAGGTTTGTTAAGCCGACATTACATTACAAAATGAGTGTGGGAAACCCTGTGACTCTATCATAATTTCGCACTCCATGCCCACAATTCGCGGAGCTTTTACAAGAAGATTTCATCAAAACTTGGGCTTTAAGCTCCGAAACATGCCTTGGGGGGATTCCATGCCCAACAGGCCCCCAAAACAAAAATCGTGACTCGCCCTCGAGTCACTCTGTCAGCACGAAGATCTTTGTGTGGATTCCCTCCAACTTTGCTCGAACTATTGCAAGGTCGGCAGTGCACTGAGCTGTTGCTTGCTGGATCTGCTGTATGCAATGTTCCGAGACTGCAGTGTCAGAACTGCTTCTCTAAATCTGTACATGTATCCCCTGCATGTGTGCAAGCTTGCCTTCAATTTTTGTTGTGATGGTGAAGGCCTCATCGATCCAAGGTTGAATGTGCGCCTTCAGGACTGCTTCCTTGTGTCATGCCACGTCCACTTGTTCTTTCAGCGCTTTGGCCTTTTGCATCTGCACAAGCCTCCGAGTGAGGGCCATAGTCTGCGCATTTCCTTTGACACTTTCATACTACTGTTGGAGTTCTCGTGACTCTATCTCTAAGCGCTGGATGTTGGGATCCTCCTACAGATTGGTGAGGATCTCAAATGATTATTCCAACATGTTGGTGCAGTCTCGCACTGCACTGCCAATCTCATCCAGTCCCGCTGCAATAATGCTAGCGCACTATTCTTTGACTTCCGGAGGAGTGGACAGCTACGCTTTTAACTGCAGCTCGACAATCTAAAGGTTCAGCTCCAACTGAGCCTTTGTCATTTCCTCCCGCGCCTCACGTACCCCTGTTGCTAACCTGTGGATGCACGCCTCTACTGGCGTGTCTGCAGGGATGGCCAGCTCCGGGACGCTTTGACAAGCTTCATATATTACCTGTACCAATTGTCAATTCTATGACACCACTTCGTCGCGTTGCAAGCTCAACTATTCCATGTTGATTTTATGCTTGCTGAGGACTTGCAGTGCATGAATCTTCCTAGTCCGTAGTTCTGTAGTTATCCCATCCTACAAAGCATATAAGGCCTCCTTTGAAAGTGAAACCATGTTGATGCTGAGACAATTCAACGCGCTAACCATAGGCCTATCGGCCTCATTTGTTGTCATTAGTGCCCCTTCTGGCAGTGCTATGGTATTCCTCACTCGAGTGTGCAACATTTGTTTTGCTACTGTTGTTCCAAATGCCAAGCTGGTCAAAAGGGTACCAGCCGGAGGAGGGTGCACGTGCAACTCCTGTAGCTACATTTGAGGGCCCCCAACATAGTCTGGTTCTCTTGCATGAAATTTTGGAGGGCTGTTGGTACCATTCCATGACCCATTTTTCCCTTCCAAAACATGACATTTGCCTACCTCTTTTCATCATTTATCTCTCAGATCCCTTGGAAATTGATTAATTAATAGTCTTATAGTTATTAAATTGCATTGAAATTGATTTAAGGGTTTTATGTTAATGAATTAGG
>APFE031685566.1:135979-155992 GCA_000404065.3 Pinus taeda | reverse complement strand
CCCTCCTACATGCGCGGTCAACGAAGGTCAACTATGGCATGTTGGCGACAAAGGCAGCAACAGCACGCAGTCCAAATCGATTTAAGTTTTGTTTCCTTTTTAAATCAGTTAGGATAGAAACATTTTCAAAAATCGTGATGTGGTAAAAGCGGCAACAGCCGCTCATGAATGTACATCCATTTTCAAGGGATGTAAAAACCATATGTAAATATAGTTCTGAACCGGTTGTATTATTGTTATCATTGTCGTTGTTTCAAAAACAGAGTTTTGATTTTAATATCAAAGACTTGCATTACAGTCACGATTTCGCTGTGTTGATTTGGTAATCGTTGGATCATAGTTCAGTATACCTGGAACGCGGACGGGCCCTGCGTAACGTGGTATACTTACTGTTGTTTTATTTCATTTACAGTTAGGGTATTTGGCATTGATATACGCAGTGATTCAAATCGATTTATGTTTATAATATGCATGTTTGTGAATGCGCTTGAATAGATTATCACTTGGATCGTGAATCATATCCTGTAAGGGATTCGATCCCTTGTTATCTTGTAGAGCATTATCATGACCTTTATGCTTATGATTTCCATATATTTTTATCTTTCATGACTGTTAATGAATGTTGGGTATTTGCTGAACAGAGGTTTTATGTATGATGTCTCTGTAAGGGGACTAAAATCTTGAATTGCAGTGATACACATCATTTTGGTTTGTTAAATGAATTGAATCTTGGTTGATAGTGATACATAGTGTGATTATTTTGAGAATGAATCGAATGATAGCATTGTAATTAGGAAGATTGGACTTAGATAATGATCCTTTATGTCTATATACTTTAGGCGCATGCCTCTAAGTCTACGTACCCTGGTCGATAATAAATATAGCCTAGTCTAGCACCCTAGATAGGACACTACAAGGGCCTCAGAGGTGACATTGTGCACTGTCTCCCCGATCTCGTGCATATCACCCTAGGCTAGGGTGATCGGGTCAATGGAAAACTTCGATGCCTTGACCTTCTTACATGGCCCTGTCTTCTTAGTTGGGTGCTGGCACTTCAACTATGTTGACGCAGTTCGTGGGTCCGCGCCTCCCTCTTCTTCCTCTGCTTCTTGTCCATGTGAAGGTGACATTTGGCCCTTGTGCACCTTCACGGATGCCTCCTGCGCTGCTGCAGCCTTTTCCTATTCAATTGTTGTCTGTGCAGCATCCCCCACCACCCGAATTTCTATTGCCGCTGCCTCCTTCCTTCTCTTTTCTACCAAGTATGCGATGCGCAGTTTGGCCTCTTCTTTCTTCCTTTATGCCGTTGACTTCTCTATCTCCGCGATGTCTGGAGCGCGCCACTCTAGCAGCCATGTCTCCAGTACATTGAATATTACATCATCCGTGGTTGCAAAGTGTAGCTCTCTCCATTGCTTGGCTGGGGCCTTGTGCGCTCTGATGTATATGTTGTAGATTTCCACTTTAAACTCTACAAAACTCTGCAGGCTATTGTAGATAGTAGGTGACAACTGCGGCTTGTGGTTGATCCCCATTCTGAGGTTCATCTCCATGAACACTCAGAATATCTTGCTATCGCGGACTCTATTTTCATCCTTTGTGTCCCAGACTAAACTGTACTTCATGGCCTCCGACAGATCCCTGTCAATTATGGGGAATTGACTATCCTCTGGTAGTTCCCCAGCCACAGGCACTATGGACAACAAAAGCCATGCATAGTGGAATGTTTTAACTTCTTCCTGGGCCTCACAACAATTTTCTAGGAACTCCTTGTAGAGGAACTTGGACCAGTTAAACTGGACCCCCTCCACGTATTGCTCAGCCAGTGCTACCACCGGCACAGGTACCTCGTCCGCGTGACAATTATGCATAATATTATCAGCCAGTTTTTGGTTGGCCACTTTCACTGCTTTGTCATTGATACTGGATATGGCATAGCCCCTTTTCTTCTTTGCCAGCTTGTACTTCTTCTTCACGGCCTCCGTGATGGCAAAGTCACTGCTCTCCCCCTCCGAGATGTCTGTGGGTTCCTCTCCTTTGCGCGGATGCTGGGTAATGCGGTGAATCAAGTCTTCCATGATGGGGGTGGGCTCCTCCAGCCATAAACACCCACCATGCACTAGGAAGAGTAGCTGCCTAATGACAAAAATTGTTATTAGCACCCGGTGGAAATGTGACACCCATAGCAATTTAAGTAGCCCTACCTTTTCCACTCCACACAAACACTTTCACGGCTCTCATTCTGTAACCCCTGCTACGGTGTTTTCTTTGGGATTCATGAGGTGCGAGGTCTGAAGGTGAGGGAACTTCTCGTGGTCAGCAAGGTCCTAATCTTCAAATTTTAAGCTCAACACCCGTCCCAGGTGCGTTCCCTCAAAAATAATGTTGTCTGGGAGGAGCGAAATCTGGAGCGAGCTCTTGGTCTCGTCAAGGTCCTTGGGCACTTTAGCCTTCCCTTTCTGTGGGGAGACATAGGCGGGCAGCTTTTTCTGAGGGTACGTAGGCTCAGTTTCCTCCGCCATGCCTTCACCCTCATCCTATTTGATAATAATGTCCTCCAGGTCTTCTTCTTATTCATCAGTCTCTATGGTGACGACTTTCCCCTTGTCCTCCATTGATAGCTTGGTGCATAGAGGGTTCCACGGGGAAACACTTATAGGAACCATTGCTTGTTTGTCCTTCTTTGGTCTTGGCGTGTGCGATGATTTCTGCCACAATCCCGGTGCCTTCCAGAGCATCCCCCATAGTCAGGGCATGCACAACCTCTTTGGCTATCATTTCTGTTATTTCCATAACTTCCTCAACTACTGCCATCGTGTCTGTCCAGAAATCTATCACTTGCAAACTTAGGGGCTCAATCAATGCTCGACACCAAACAACAGGGCTCTGCTCAATACCTCAATTCACAAATGACCAAGTGTTGTTTGTTGGGTAGCCCCTTTTAATTTATAGTGGTTTTTGAATTTGAATTCGATCATTCCCCCCAAATCCAGTTCATTAATGCTCCCTTGGTGGCAGGTTTTCCCAAATCTTTCCCATAAATCGCATCTTAAATGCTTGCTGCCTACTCCATTTGGTCTCAAGTTGAGCATCCCATCGTGAATAGTGACTTCAACGGCCACTTTCTAGCCAACCAGCACGGTAGTAGAGCCCCCCGTGCACAGTCGCAGACCTTGTGACTCTTGGCTTCTGTGCACAGTTCCAACATCGTGCAGCTCCTGGGCATAATAGTTTATAGTCCCGCGCTTCCTTTCAACTTCCTGGAGTGCTAAGACTGTACTTCCCTTAGCTAGTCAGGTGGTTGCACCACCTGTGTAAAGTTTCATCATGTCATCCATCACAGTTCTTGGAAATACGCACCTTTTAATGTTATGGGCGGCATCGCGCACTTTATCATTTGCAATGCACTACCTGGTTGATTTTCTTAGTAAGGTGTAGTCCAAGCCAAGGCATCAGATTGATTAATTCATGATAATAGGCCTAAAACCTGTCATCGTGATCGTGCACATCCTGCCTTATCACCCTGGTCTTTTTATCGAGAAAATCTTCCTTTATTTCGTCCTCCATCTTCTTGACTTCCACATCTACCAGAGCGCTTTTCTTCCTTAATCATACCCTTTCCTCTTCAAGTTCTTAGAGCCTAGAATTTCCCTATTGGATTTCTTCTTACAAGGTTCCGCGAATCGTCGTATCTATCGGTGATATCATGCGCGGTCTAAGCTTTTCATGTACTATAGGGCTTACAGTGTTTTATTTACACTCCAGCCTTGGCGATGCCTGTGTAGTCAAGTTCTTGCATGCTGTCCTATAAGCGCATAGAACTACTAGTATGCGCAAGTCCTAGTTAGTCCACTTCACATTATGGAACTTGTTCAGCGCTTTGCGTACTTTGTTAAAGGCTTCTAAGTGGATATCCTTCTACGCACTTGGTCTTTTCATAAGTTGTGGTCCCAACTGGAGTGGTCGTTCAGGCCATTGCCTTACCTGCACCTGCTTACTAATCGTGTCTCCTGCCATGAGCATTGTGTGCATTCGTGTAGGTTTCACACCATATGCCTGTATCCACCTGGATAGGTGGGTACGTAGGTCGTTTCTTCCGACAATCTTGTTAGTTAATCACATCGGAGGCTTCCCAAACCATGTGCGCATCATCCTTCGGCAGTCACACCAGTCCTCAAAACTTCTTTGGTGCGTACTCCACCACCTCGCGGGTGTAGCGTGTAGTACCCACTTCAGAGCATCGAAGCGCTGCTGTTTTGGTACTTCTATTTCAAATTTGTTCAGGTAGTCATCCACCTCGCTTAACGTGTCATACGTAGGTAGATCTCTTACCTCTGTCGCTACACAATGCAGTGACATCATCATCATGTTATAGTTTAGCATGGTGACCTCATGTAATCGGTTCTGCCATCATTCTATCTCCTCATCAGAATCTGATGTGCAGGGGCTTTCGTGCTCCCCTGAGATTCGGCCATCTGCGGTTGGATTTACCTAGTATTTCTCTCACGCGATTATCTTGTAGATGCAGTCCAGATCATCGTCGCTATCCTAGTCACACACTGGCTTTGTGTAGTGCGGTCCTTCTGCAGGGTCTAAAGGTACCACTATGCACACAGTGACTTTTTCTCAAAGATCATCTTGCACTTCTTCAAATTTATCACTCCATTCATGTCAGTGGCCCAATCTATTCCCAATAGCACGGGGTAGGGATTGCTATCATCAATAATCTCTATCACTTCGAAATATGCTAGCGCACTTTCTCCTTCGATTTCTACTGTAATTCCCTACAATATTCCCATAGGTAGGATCTTTTGTTGGTTCGCCATTCACAGTTGGATAGGAAACCATTGCAATGCAGGCCCACCCATGCACTCCCATGTCTACTTTGGTAGGACGTTCGCTTCCAATCCTAGATATAGAATCACTTGGTCCATCTCATATTCCCCAATCTGCATGATCAATCTCATCTCCGTTCCTATTCGCGTCATGTGCTTCTCGAGCTTCTAGACTATGCGCGGTTCTCTTGGTACGGTCCCAACACATCTATTTATGAGTTCTTGCAGCCCCTTTACAGCCTTGTTGTCACACAAAAACTTCATGCATGTCTCCAAGAACGTAGTGAGCATCGATGGGTCCATTTTCGGCTCTAGTCTGTCTTTACTTCTTGAAGTGGAGGCATCAACGAAGCTCCTCTTAGCTTCCATGAAGATTTCCTTGGCGCGCTCCAAATAAAACTCTAGTTCCTTCATTGGAGCCTTGAGAACCCAGGTACTTTCTTCAGGCTACTTGCCTTTTGTCATCCCCTATCATAATTCCACTCCAAAGCATGATATTTACATTAGGGTCTTCCTCTCATGACTCATACCTCATCATTTGTAGGTTCTGAGTCGGGGGAGGTTGGAGTTCTCATTTATCGCGCAGCCTCACTATCAACGTGGGACAATCCTCCATCTCATGATCAAACAACGTACAATACAAGCATGATGGTCACTTCAGATTCATACAATAGTAGGTTTAATGCCCTGGCCCTCCGCAATTGTAACATATCATCTGTCTGTGACCTCTTCTTGGTCCCCCTCCACCTCGGCCTTGTCCGAGCCCCTGAAATTTGGTGCAAGCCATTCCTATGTTTTGATCGAGGAGTTGTGTTTCGGCCTAAACTCTATAGGTAGGAGTTCGATCCATCATCAGCTCATAACTTCGACATGTGCACTCATCATGTCCTACTGACCTACAGAAATTACATAACAACTGCTGTGAATTCTGCGTATACTTCTGTAATAGATGGCAATTATCTATAGCATGCTTTCCTCCTATCTGACAAATCGTGCACCATTGTGCAGGTGCTGTGCTTGGTCCTTCTTGTGCCTTCGGTCTTAGTGGCATTGTCCCTCCTCCTGCAAGCTAGTTCATGAACACTGGGCAGTGGTTCTTGTCGTGCCCCTGACCCTTGCATTTTATGCACCACACCTCATCGCGCATCTCTGGGTGGGTTTTCCTATCTTGTTTTAAAATCTACAACTTGAGGCACAAGTTTTTCAACTGCGCATGAATCTGTTGAACTCCCAGGTTGGGATCTTGTACTGGGGTCTTGTGCAATCTCATTGCGATCTCCAAGGCTTCGACCTGAGTGCTTAGCCTCTGTTGAGATAATGTGTTTCATAGATCCAACGTTAATGATGCTACAAACCATTCATGGTGTTTCTCATCTGTTAACGTCATGTTCACTTCGTGAATTGTGCACTTCAATCTTTGATCCAACTCCCACGGGGTCTCGCCTAGTAGCATTGTGATTTGCTTGAATCTAATGATCGACAGTGCCTCTGAATTTGGCATGCTAAAATTATTTGTTTAGCGTAGCTTGGATATCCATGATCCTTGCATTCAGATTGTCATTTGAATTCTTAATGTACTAGGTCAGCGTGCGATCCTGCAGAGCGGTGACCAACATTGCCTTCCATATATTGTCATCTATGACTCCCTGTGCTTCCCATATAACTTTTATCACAAACCAAAACTAGTCTGGTTCTTCATTCCCTACTCCCTTGAACACTGGTAACTTTATCACGCTTGCCATACTGCTTTGCGATGATGGCGGAGGTGGTATGGGTGAATATGGGGGTGAAGATGGTGAAACTAACAGTGGTGTGTGTGGGGGTGGTATGTGCAGAATTCTCTATCTTATCAGATTGATCGCACTTCTTGGTGAGACCTTTGCGAGCTCTTCTTCACCCCCTTATGGAGGTGAAATCAAGGGACTTGTCTAATTCTGTGCCACCTTCATTTTTGTAGATCCTCCCACTAAGCGTAGCCCCAAACATCAATTTATTCGCATAACCCGTTTTTCACACAGTAGCATTTTAATCCAAGTGTTCAAAGATTTAACGTACTTACCTAGCGGTCCTTTAAGGAAGCGTCATTCTTCCTTGCTATAACTGACTGAAGTATCTAATGTGAATTCAATGATGAATCCTCCTATGATTTAATCAAAACAGTGATCGACAACACACACGATCTTATCTTCCAATGCTTCCAGTCTGTGCACCAATTCTGGAGTCCATACAATAGGTTTGTTGAGTTTACACCTCCCTTGGCTATCTGCTAGCTTCATGATCCACTCGTAAACCTTAGTGGGGAAGGATGCAAAGAAAATTTTGTGGATCTCTGTATATAAGTAATAGTCTAACCACTCTTCCTTTGATAGTTGCAAATTATTGTTTTCCCACGCCGCGAACTCGTGAATTTTCCTGTACAACCAATCTTCAATTCCTTTCTTTGTCGGATTCCAGTGATACAACATCAGACATCTCTATGCAGATCTCGGTCTCGACAATGGAACCATTTTTTGGCTTGTTGGGACTTGACCCAAGTCCAAAGTTAATTAGCGAAACAAATCCCAGTACTACTAGTCCTTTTGGCAGCAGTCTGCGGAGCGCGGACTGAGGTCTCACCCGAAGTAGTATGGGAGGGTGTTGGAACCAGGTTTCCACACCCTTGAGATGTTTGAGAGGTTTGAATGGTCCCATTGGTTGTCCCTGTGTGCAGGTCACTTCGCGCACTTCCCTGTTCCTCATGCCCTAATATACTATCCTCACGCACCCCTAACTAGGGGTTGTGGAGCTTCCACATTGCTAGAGCCTCGTTCTGCGCTATTATTTGAGATATTACTTATCTTCTTATACCAGTTAATTACCTTCACATACTTGGATGTCTTATGTTATAATTAGTTATATAAAATCTTCATATAAGTTCACGCAACAAATACACAATATACTTGCAAATTATACCTAATCATATATATTAAAACATGAAAATATGCAAATAAATTTGGTAAACTTCTCTTTATTGATTCTTGCAATGGTTACAGACTCGACCTGCCCTACGTACTCAGCTGCAGGGATATGTGCACTCAACTTTGGACTACTAGGCCTTTGCGCACTCAGTTGCAAAGCCTTCCCCTACCCTACGACCGAAAGACACACTTTACACTATTGCTCAATTACTTAGACATTTCCTGCTCTTCTCTTCTATGTTATCTTCTACACTTGGAGCCTCACTCTATTTATAAAACAAGGGTAGACACCCTTGTGACTCTATCATAATTTTGTGCTCCGCGCCCACAATTCATGGAGCTTTTACAAGAAGATTTGGTCAAAACTTAGGCTTTAAGCCCCAAAACATGCCTTGGGGGGATTCCATGCCCCAAAAATGGCTTCGTTGCTGGGACCGGGATTTGCATAGAGATGTTTGATGTCGTATCACTGGAATTCGACAAAGAAAGGAATTGAAGATTGGTTGGACAGGAAGATTCATGAGTTCGCGGCACAAGAAAACAAGAATCTGCGAATTTCAAAGGAAGAGTGGTTAGGCTGCTACTTATATACAGAGATCCATGAAATTTTCTTTGCATCCTTCCCCACTGAGCTGTACGAGTGGATTGCAAAGCTAGAAAATAGCCAAGGGAGGTGTAAACTTGACAAACATATTGTGTGGACTCTAGAATTGGTGCGCAGAATGGAAGAATCGGAAGATAATATCGTGCGCACTGTCGATCACTAGCTCGATCGAATCATGGGAGGAGTCATCACCAAATTTGTGGTAGATACTTCAGTCAGTTATAGAGAGATAGAACGACACTTCCTCAAAGGATGTGAGGTAATTACATTAAATCTTTGAACACTTGGATTAAAATGCTACTGTGTGAAAAAAAGGTTATGTGAATAAATTGATGTTTAGGGCTATACGAAATGGGAGGATCTATAGAAACGAAGGTAACACAGAATTAGAAACAAGCCCCTTGAGCGAGGGGGCAAAGAAGAGCTCGTGAAGATCTCACCAAGAAGTACGATCAATCTGATAAGACAAAGAAATTTATGCATACCACCCCCACCCACACCATCGTCAGTTTCACCGTCTTCACGCCTGTCTTCACCCATTCCACCTCTGCCACCACCTCAAAGCAGTATGGCAAGCGCGATAAAGCTACCAGTGTTCAAGGGAGTAGGGAATGAAGACATGGACTAGTTTTGGTTCATGATAAAAGCTGTATGGGAAGCACATGGAGTCACGGATGACAATATAAGGAAGGCAATGTTGGTCAGTGCTCTGCAGGATCGTGTGCTGACCTAGTACATTAAGCATTCCAATGACAATCTGAATGCGGGGATCGCAAATATCCAAGTTGTGCTAAACAAAGAATTTAGCAGGCCAAAGTCAGAGGCACAATTGATCATTGGATTCAAGGAAATCACAATGCTACTAGGCGAGACCCCATGGGAGTTGGATCAAAGATTGAAATGCACAATTTGCAAAGCAAACATGACATTAACAAATGGGCAACACCGCGAATGGTTTGTAGCATAACATTGCATCTACAGAACGTGCTGTCACAACAGAGGCTAAGCACTCATGACGAGGCCTTTGAGATCACAATGAGATTGCACGAGAACCAGGTACAAGATCCCAACCTGGGAGTTCAGTAGATTCACGCGAAGTTGAAAAACGTGTGCCTTGAGATGTAGAGTTTGAAACAAGACAGGACAACCCACCTAGAGATGCGTGATGAGGTATGGTGTGTAAAATGCAAGGGCCAGGGGCACAACAAGGACCATTGCCTGTGTTCACAAACTACCTTGTGGGAGGAGGGCCAATGCCACTAAGACTAGAGGCACAAGCAAGACCAAGCGCGGTGCCTGCATTATGGTGCACGATTTGTTAGATAGGAGGAAAGCATGCTACAAATAACTGCCATCTATTACGGAAGTATACGCAGAATTCACAACAGTTTTTCTGTAATTTCTGTAGGTTAGTAAGACATGTTGAGCGCACCTGTCAAAGTTATGAGCTGATGATGGATTGAACTCCTACCTACAGAGTTCAGAATGAAACATGACCCCTCAATCAAAACACAAGAATGGCGCGCACCGAATTTTAGGGGCACAGACGAGGCTGAGGTGGAAGGGGACCAGGGAGAGGTCGCAGACAGTTGATATGTTACAATTGTGGAGGGCCAGGGCATTACGCCCATGATTGTATGAACTCGACGCAACCATCATGCTTGTATTGTACGTTGTTTGATCATGAGATGGAGGATTGTCCCACGCTGATAGCGAGGCTGCGAATAAAGGAGTACTCCAACCTCCCCCGACTCAAAACATACAAATGATGAAGGACTTATAATATAAAAAAATTGCTAACTAGTAGAGATGTGTTGGATCCTCGATGCCCTTTTTTTTGAATAATTCTCCAGATGTAGTGATACTTGGTCTAGATGTGCTTCAACATGTCATGGAAGACATGGTTCTTAGAAAGCTTCATATGTAATAGCTCCGTGTCAAAAGTTCATGTAATAAATTTAATAAGGAAAAATAATAGCAAGGTCATGGGACACATATTCCATACTGAATGTTGGGAAAAACATCCTAGTGGGTGTTCATTTGGTTTATTATGGCTAAGGGAAATTGGCAAAGGAAATGACAAAGAATTTGAAAAGGCAAAGAGGCAATAATTGACATTTTATTTATGAAAATAAAGGAAATTAGGAGAAAAGGAAGGCGAAACGTCACAGGTTGAATGTAAGGAGGAAATTGAAGCAAAATAATGGAAATTGAAGAAAATAGAGGCCTCATTAATAAAAAGGATTATGAGGATCAGTTCACAACTTTTGTCAGTTTAAGCTTTTGTTAGTTTAGTTTGGAGCTCTCTCTATTCTCTCTACTTTCTCATACTCTTGCATACTTAGGGAATTCTTGGAGCACTTTTGCATTGGAGAAAGGAATGCAAAGGAAGGACAAGAAAGCTAAGGGAAGTAAAGATCAAGCAAGGAAGAGTTGGATGAAGTAGCTTCAGTGGGATTACTTGTAGGTATTGAGTTGCATGTATGATTTTCTTGCTAGTTTTGGCATGCATGGTACATGCATGTGCGTATTTGGTTCTCTTGTTGTCATGAGCATGGGTTTTTTCGGGTGTGATAATGTTTTCAACCTTTCCTTTCCATTTCAGGATAGCGATGGTGTGATGGGGTTCTTTTACTTGGTTGAGTTGGATTGCCGGGTGGTTTCAAAACTCAATGGGGTGGTCTCAGGAAAATTCCCAAAGGCCTAAGAATCCCTTGACCAGTAAATGGTGGGATACGCGAGAAATCCCGAGGGTGGATATAGGAAAATTCCTCATGGTTTAGGTGGAGAGATCCAGAGACATCCATGCTTGTTTAGGCCCTAGTGATCCCTTAACCAGTAATGTAAGGATACAGAATAAAACCTAATTCTATAGATGAGGGTTTTGGGCCTAGGAATCCCTTGACTGGTAATGGTGGGATACACAACAAATCCTGAGAAGCCTGTTTGGTTTTGTTGTGAGTCCCACATTCATGCTTAGAATATGGCACGGGGGTGATTGGCTGAAGCAAAAAATTGGTTCAGCCTAATCTATGGTTGGGTGGTATGTGAATTCCTTGACTTGGTTTGATTTTTCATATATTAATAAGAGCTATTTTCCCTTGTATTTCATGAGTAAATGTACTTACTATTATGTTGCTTTGATGGTTGTTCTATCAATGTTATGATTTTGGTTATATGCTAGTTATAAGCATGGTTATATCGCATACTTTAGTTATGGATCTCATCATGTTTTGATTAATAAATGAATGCTTAATGAATGTATAAAATAATAGATGATAATGTAACCATTGTGAGAGGGCGTCAGAACTTCTTGGAAATTATCAGATAAGTATGAGACCCCTATGTTCAGATGTATAATTATGACCTGTAGATTACATGTTCATTATGTGTTTGATGAAATTTCTGTCATATTTAGGATGGGTCAGGTTAAGTACTTGATGAAGTTCAAAGTTAAATACTTTGTCTCTATGTTATATATCATTCATATGTGTTTCATTGAGTTCTGGGTAGAGGTTTGAGTCATAGCACTAAAAAAGTGCCTCATATTTGGCAGTCACAAGCACAAAACTTGGTGAAAAGGTCACAGTCATTGGGATGCAGGCATATGGAAGTAATTGAAGGGTCTCAATCACCTGCCTACCTTGTTAAGGTAGTGACTGAGAGCCCAAGTTAGTGAAAAGCTAAGTTAACTCAGGGGTTGGGCACCTGGGGTGGTTGGTTAGCTCTTTGGGGTCCTTTAGCACCCGAGGGAGGTCTGTAAAGTTTTGGTTCATCAGTTCCACTTCCTTAACTATACTTAGGGAGTTGAATCATATCATAATAAGTCTTCATCATATATTTACCCCAGTGTACCAGTAAGCTTGGGTAAGTGTGGGAGGAGGGCATTACAAATTGGTATTAGAGAAGGTTGCACTCTCTTTGGGTGTTATCTGATACCACAAATTGGTATGAGAGCGTGGTTCAATCCTTGGAATGGTGGACAAAATGTGTTGTCATTAGTTTTCATGTATGCATGTAGGTTGTATATGTGCTTGTTATGTATGCATGGTGATGGTTATTGTTACAATTGTGTTGTCATGTAGAAGTTAATGATGTTGTTGTTGGGATGTGTTTGTCATGAATGCATGTCAGTTGTATATGCATTTATTGTGAATGTCAGTGTCTATATGTTCTTATGCATGCATTATGTCTAGTTGGTGTTATAGTTTGTGACATCATGCATGGTAACTGGATGATGTTAATATATTTTTATGATTATGATTATTAAAGTATTATGCTAATCTAAATTGACCTTGCAGATGAGATATCCTCCCATGAACTATACTGAGGTATGTTGGTTATGTTTATATTTTGGTTTAGTTGACATGATATACTTGCAGGAAGAAGAAGATCAAATATGACTAGAGAAATGGTGGATTATATTTCACAAGATTCTCCCTATAGATCAGATGAGAAACACGGTGATGAGTACTCCCCTCACATAGCAGACACTTTGAGAAGTTTGAAGGCGGAAATAAGAAGTTGCAGAGACGATAATGACAGAATCATTCAGTCAAAAGAGATAATTTCCAGGGCACAGGAGAAACAAGTAGAGGTCAATGCAATGATTCTTCATATTTTTTCAGACTTGCAGAGATAGGGATCGCTAAGGATCAGTCATGGACAGGAGGACGGGACTAATGTAGCCTATGGTAGCAGATCTCATGGTGGGTATAGGTCAGACATGGATGATACCATAAGGGATGAAATATTCTTGGACACACCTGATATGAGAGGAAGTGGACATGGGATTTATTCTAGTTATGGTTCAGATAGGTGCCATGGTCATCCTCACTATCATCCTTATAGGAGGAGTGACAGGGGATATTTTGTTAGGTCCCTATACTACTAGTGTAATCCCTTATTGTTATTAGTGAATCCCCCTTATTATATTGTTGTGCTCATGTAGTCCCCATATTGTTATTATTGTTCCCCATAGAAGCCCACTATTGTTATTGTTGTGCCCTTACATTATTGTTATGTCAGATCTGATTATATTATGACCCCTTAGACTCCTATATATAGAAAGGAGGCCTTTTCATTTGTATCATCTAATAATTGTTCATTTGTGTAATGTAAAGGAGTTTTCCCCCTCGAAGAGGCTGATTTATAAGTCGATGATCTATCTTTTCTATCTTTTGTGACCTGGTTTCATAACATTTGGTATCAGAGCTTTGGATTATAGGGTTTCACTGCTCTAAATAGGTAATCGTGGAATTTTCACTATAACTTTTTTCTGAGCTGTTTCAGAAGCTAAAAGAAAAACCCATTTGATCCAAAATATTGCTAAACCTCTCGTCCAATTTTTAGATCTTGTCTCGCTATATTTTCGGAGATATGATCTGAGGAAGGTATGATTTTTGAAAGCTCCAAAATTCCATCTTAAACAGGTCATCGTGGAATTTTTTCTATAATTGTTTTTCTACGAAGTTTCAAACTTTGAAATTAAAACACATTTGATCCAAAATAGTGGTGATGCTTGGACCCGAATTTCAGATCCGTTTGCACTATATTTTTGGAGATACAATCCAAGACATTTAGGGTTTCTATAGGCTCCCAAATTACATCCCAAACATGTGACCTTGGGAAAATCGTCATAACTCTCTCTCTGAGCATCTGATTCAAATCTAGTAAAATGTGGCAGAAACAAGACAAAGTGTAGGTTGTTGAGTATCATTTTCAGAACTGAAGGTCAAAACAGTGACACTCGGCATGTCGTACAAGTTTGCTCTACTGAACCAATCTATAATTTGGTCATCATGGGAGATTGGGCGTAACACTTTCTTCAGGAATCCAATTGCGATCAGACTTGTGGGGTTGGAAATAAGACACAGAGGGCTATCACAAGCCAAAATGTTAGAACTTAAAGATCCGAAATTACAGAGTTACAGTTGTTTCAATATCGAGCTCATAAAATCAAGAAAAAGTGATCTGATGAAGTTTGATGGCAAGGATCCGATAAATTGGATACTATAGATGGAGAAATATTTTGATCTACATGACGTGTAACTGTTACAAAAGGTACATATTACATATTTATATTTAGAAATAGATCAATATTTATGGTATAAATGGATTTTTTCTAGTAAAACACTTGTCACATGGTCAATTTTCGTGGAGGAAATGATAACACATTATGAGGATACAAAGAGCAACACCTTCTTTAGCCAATTTATAAATCTCAAACAAAAGGGTTCAATGGCAGAGCACATTGAGGACTTTCAAAAATTGAATATTAGGGTAAATGATATTCCATAGAAGAAGAGGATTTATTTCTTCATATGGACTTTAAAGGACAACATTCAACATGAGGTTCATCTTTGGGAACTTGATTCATTGGAGAAGGCATTCAGGTTGGCAAGACAAATTGAAAGCAAAATTATGGCAACAAGAAATCCTTACACTCACAATTATAAATATGGAAGCATTATTGCTCCTAGCCTTCCACAACCTACAAGGTTGACACCACAACAATTAGAAGAAAAAGGATAAAATGACCTTTGTTACAACTGTGATAGCAAATACACTAAAGGTCATAAGTGTGCTAAGAAGAAATTATTTTACATTGATTGTGAAGAGGAGGAAGAAAAGGATCAAGAAAAAACAAAAGAAGAGGATATACACCAGGAACCAACCCCGGAGGAATAATAAATGACTCTGACCATATCTTGTAATGCATTGGCAAGAATTACCACTCCTCAAACTCTCAATATAGAAGGACATATCAAGAAGAAAAAGGTTCAAGAAGTGAAAGATCACATCGAGCACCAAGAAATGAATCTGACCATATCTTGTAATGCATTGGTAGGAATTAACACTCCTCAAACCCTCAAGATAGAAGGACATATCAAGAAGAAAAAGGTTCAAGTAGTGAAATATCACATTGAGCACCAACAACAAGTTCTCCAACTTTTAAAGGATAACCCCACTTTGGTGCATAATCGAATAAAACAATAGGCAGATCAACATCGCAGTGAAAGAAGTTTTGATGTAGGTGATTGGGTATTTTTATGGCTACATACATAAAAACAAATGTCCCTCCAACAAGCTAAGAAGGATAACAAATTATCACCAAATTACTACGGTCCTTACAAGGCAAAATATTGGTACAATGGCATACAAATGGGAGCTTCCTGCATCTTCCAGAGTTGCCCTAGTTTTCCATGTTTCATGCTTAAAGAAGGTTATAGATGACAAGCTCCCAGTTCAAACAATATTTCCAGAACTTCAAAAGGAAGGAAAAATCATAATGGAACCTGAAGAATTCACAGAAAGAAGAACCTGACAACTACGAAACCAATCAATTTCAGAGTATCTCATCAAGTGGAAGAACTTATCCATTGAGTATTCCATATGTGAGGACGAGAATTTTATACAGAAGCATCCAGAACTACTTGAGCGTTGAGGACAACACCTTTTTAAGGAGAGGGGCATATTAGGTCCCTATACTACTAGCGTAACCCCTTATTGTTATTAGTGAAACCCCCTTATTATATTGTTGTGCCCATGTAGTCCCCATATTGTTATTATTGTGCCCCATAGAAGCCCACTATTATTATTGTTGTGCCCTTACATTATTATTGTTATGTTGACTCTAATTATATTATGACCCCTTAGACTCCTATATATAGAAAGTAGGTCTTTTCATTTGTATCATCCAAGAATTGTTCATTTGTGTAATGTAAAGGGGGTTTCCTCCTCGAAGAGGCTTATTTCTAATTCATTGATATATCCTTTCTATATTTTAGTGAGTTGGTTTCATAACATATTTTCCAGATGAGTTCAAGAAATCCAAGCCACCTACATTTGACGGGGAGATGAAGAAGTCATAGGATGTAGAAGCTTGGTTCCTTGGGATGAATAAGTTCTTTATATTGCATGATTACTTAGAGAACATGAAATCCAGGATAACTACCTTTAGTTTTAGAGGTAAAGTGGACATTTGGTGGGAGCACGTGAAGAATGTCAGAGCTTTCAGGAAGAGGAGTTGACTTGGAGGGAGTTTGAAAGACTTATAAAGAAGAAGTATCTATCTTAGAGATACTATGATGATAGGGAGAAGGAGTTCCATGAGTTTAAGATGGGGTCTATGATTGATGAGGAATATACTAGCAGATTTCTAGAGTTGTTGAGGTATGTGCCTTATCTTAAGGAGGAGAAAGCGAAGATTGAAAGATTCATCAGTGGGTTTCTGGTAGCGTTCAAAGACAGGATCAAGTTTGATGAGCCTAGATAGTTAGAGGAAGCCATCAGAAAGTTGAAACAATGTTATGAGCAATCAAAGCATAAGACAAAATATCAGCAAGGTTGTAAAGAGAAAGACAAATCTAAGGGAAAGTGGCCACCGAAGCAAACAAGACCTCAGGATGCAGGTGAGAAAGATAATGTTGTTCCTTACAAGAAGTTTAAAGTAGTTGTACAGGGACAAGGGTCACAACCTCGAGGGTACCAAAATGAAGTTGAGGGTAAGGGACAATTACAGTGTTGGATATGTGGCAAGGATCATATCAAGAAGCATTTTTCATCGTATCAAGGTGGTAGGCCTCAAATATACAGTGCACTGGAAGCGCAGATTGTTGGGGATGTTGGACATAACATTCCTCAGATCTATGAAAAATTGGATAACAATCAAGATGATCACTAGGCATCTATTATCGAGATGGATGGTAAGATTTGTGATCAAGTTATCTATTTTGATCGACCCTAGATCTAATTACAGTTATGTTGACCCTGACCTGGTGGATAAGTGAGGTTTGAATAAATAAGTGCATGCAAAGTCTTGGTTAGTGTAGTTGGATACAAGAACTAAGAATAGAGTTCATCACTAGGTAAGAGCTTCTGGATTTGAATTGAATGGTATGCCTACATCAGTGCATCTAAATGCAACTCCATTGGGATCATACATTATGCTTATGGGTATGGATTGACTATACCTTCAAGGGACCAAAGTAGACAAGGCTATTGAGTGCTTGGATGGCAAAGGAAAACAAAGAATCTTGTAGGGTAAGAAGAAAGAAACATTAGTTATAATGGTTACAACTATGCAGGCCAAGCATAGTTGCAGAAAAGGATGTGTATTGTTTGAAGTAAATATTTTCAACGATAAAGGTAAGGATGTCAAAGATGAGAAATTATTGAAGAATTATTCGGTTTTGAAATAGTTTCAAGATGTATTACCATTAGAGATTTCAGATTTTCCGCCTCACAGGGAAGTGGACTTTTCTATTTAGTTGGTACCGAGCGCAGAACTAGTATCAAAGGAACCATATAGGATGAGCACTCTAGAGTTAGTGGAGTTGAATTTGAAGTTGAAGGAAATGCTTGACAAATGATACATTAGGCCAAGTATATCCCCATGGGGTGCACCATAATTGTTTGTGAAGAAGAAAGATGGTATTCAACTGTGTGTTGATTACATGCAGTTGAACAAGATAACCATCAAGAACATGTATCCATTACTAAGTATTGATGACTTGTTTGACTAGCTGAAGGGACCAACTATGTTATCAAAGATTGATTTGAGATCAAGGTATCATTAGGTCTGCATTAAAGAAGAGGACATCTACAAGACTATTTTCCAGACCAGGTAAGGGAATTATGAGTTTTTTATAGTTCCTTTATGTTTGACTAATGCTCCAACTACTTTCACATGCTTAATGAATAATGTGTTGTGTCCTTATCTAGACAAGCTTGTTATTGTATTCATTGATGATATACTGATATATTCTAAGAATGAGGAAGAGAATTCTGAACACTTAGAAGCAATATTGAGATTTCTAAGAGAGCATCAAATGTATTCCAATTTTAGTAAGTGCAATTTATTTTAGACAAAGGTACATTACTTGGGACATGTTGTTTCCAAGGAAGACATAGAAATATATCCAAAAGAGATAAAAGATATCATGTAGTGGGTAACTCCTAGAAATGTGGATGAGGTCAGATCATTAATGGGGTTGGCAGGTTACTACAGGAGCTTCATCAATAAATTCTCATGGTATGCGTATCCTATCACCTTATTAAAGAGGAAAGGAAATAAATTTGAATAGACATAGGAATGTGTAACAGGTTTTGAGCAGTTGTTGACAAATGCTCCAGTTCTCAAGATTGAAGATCCAGATAAAGATTTTGTGGTGTGTACCGATGCCTAAAAGAGAGGACTTGGTCGAGTCTTGATGCAAGAGGGATAGGTGGTATGCTATGAATCAAGGAACTGAATGAGAACGAGCAAAATTATGTGACACATGATCTCGAGTTGGCAATGATCATCCATGCATTGAAAATGTGGATGCACTATATTCTTGGAAGGAAGTTTGTATTGATGAGTGATCACAGTGGGTTGAGGTATTTGTTTGAAAAACCTAATATGAATGTAAGGAAAGCTAGATGGTTGGCCACGATCAATGAGTTCGACTTCAAGATCTGGTACATCAAGGGTAAAGAGAATAAGGTTGATGATGCTCTTCGCAGGAGAGTATAGGTAAATCATATAATAACTATGTGTTCATATGGGACATATTTACGGGATCATATCTTATAGGAAAGAAAATAGGATGACAGGCATAAGGAGCTTAGGCATAAGTTACAACAATAGGGTACAGGTGTTTAGGATGTGGACTATCATCTCAGAGTGGATGGTTTGGTCATATTTAGGGACAAGACCTATGTGCAGGAAAATAATGAACTCAAGAAGCCAGCCTTGAGGGAATTTCATTCTAAGATGTATTAAGGTCACCCAGGATACCAAAAGACATTAACTATAATGATGAAGTTCTACTATTGGCTGAATTTGAAGAGGGAAGATGGAAGATGGAAGTTCTACTATAGATAGCAGAGTGCAAGCATCTAGGTGGTCTACTACTGCCGATTCAGATTCCAGAGTGGAAATTGGAGGTCATTTCCATGGATTTCATTATACGTTTGCTAAGGACATCTATAAAACATGATTCTATTATGGTTGTGGTTGACAAGTTGACAAATGTATCAATCTTCATTCTAGTGAAGTCTACTTATTCGGTTAGTGATGTAGCACATATTTTCATTAGGGAGATAATGAGGTTGCATGGTGTTCCAAAGAAGATTATGTTAGACATAGATTCTAAGTTCACTTCCAAGTTTTGGAAGGATTTATTTATAGGTTTGGGTATAGAGTTGGCCGTCAACATGACTTATCATCTGCAGATAGGTGGAAAAAGAGAGAGGGTCAATAGTATGTTGGAGGAAATGTTGAGAATGTATGTTATGCATTAATAATGAAAGTGGGAAGAGTATCTTCCACTAGTAGAGTTTCCTTACAACAATGGGTATCGGGAGTCACTGAGGATGAGTCCATTTGAGACACTCTATGAGCGGATTTGTAATACTCCCATCAGATGGAGTGATCCAGTTAACACGGTGTTGACAAGACTAGACATGTTGGCAGAGATGGAACTGTTGGCATTATGATACATATGTTGTACTTGATGGCAACCCACTCATCTCAGATGATAAACTATAGTGCAGAAAAGTTCATGGAATTTTATGCAGAGAAAGGTTTATTTCATGTGGAGAAAAGTTCACGGAATTTTATGCAAAGAAA
>APFE031685566.1:70745-113580 GCA_000404065.3 Pinus taeda | reverse complement strand
CTCACACTGTGATCACTCACACTTTCATCAAAATAGAAGTCCATCTATTTTTCCAACTTGATCAATCATCCATAAACAGCAACCTGCAATCCATAGACATGATCCATATGTCTAAAAATAGACATAGTCTAAAAATAGACTTGCGCCAAAAATAGCCTGCGGGCCCAGTTAGTGAAGGCGACTCTTTTCACTAAGCTCCATCATCTTGTTGCAATCTCAACAGTAGAGTAGAGTAGTTGAAAGTGGATAGAGAGGGCTTGTGTTTTTCATAATCCCACAAGACAAATGTCTCACTCCTTTCTATTTGCACCATTTCTATTCAGAGAAAGAGAGAGCATAGTAGTCTCATCTTCTAGCTAGTTTTTATCTGAAAAGGGTTTCCTAGGTCATACCTCATGTTATTATGGTTTTGTTAGTGATTTTTATACTCATTCTCTATTTTCCACATTTTATATATCACATTCTCAAGTAGAAACAATATTTAATAAACCCAGAAAGTTTAAGGAAAGTTACCCCTCACAGTATAGGTTTTCAAATTTTAGTAAATATTTATCAGATTTGTTGTGATGAATTGTATAGTGAAACATCCATGATAGTTTACATATCATATTGGTATCAGAGAAATTTTATTTTGTTATATCATGGAGAGTTGTAGGGGATCAAAATTGGTTAAGCAGAAAGGCATAAAACCCTAGCCATGGTTGATGAATATGTTAATAACCCTCAAGATTTGGCATAGGAGATATTCACAAGGCTAGAAGAGTAGGTCATACATATCAGTCATAATATGAATCTCCTTATGGAGGATCTAACAAAAATCTTGGAATCATAGAAGACACATGTTCTGACTTAGAGATTAGATTAGAGGAAAATTTGGGGGATTCAGAAGAACCAAAGGCAGATTCTAAGAGAAACTCCTTGAAAAAGAAAAACCTAGTTTGAGTTCCATTAATCATTCACAATCCTTTTTTAAAATGGAAGCAAAGGAAAAATTAAGCCATATAAATGTGATATTAATAATTTGAAATTAAATCATTGGTTGTAGAAACTAGAAGTTTATTTTAGTGTCCATGACATAAAGGAGGAATTGAAAATTTTTGTTTTTCCATTTGAAACTAGAGGACCATGCCTTGACTTGATGGGAAAGATACATGGAAACCTTGAGGTTAGAGGGGGATCCTCAAATTACGAAGTGGTTGGATTTAAAAATTATCGTAAAATCCCAATCACACACTATATTTTATGTGGAGGACCAGTGGATCTGATGGAATTACTTTAGGTAGAGACAAGGGAAGAGTGTACATGAGTACATTACAAAATCCAGGAAGATGGAAATAATGATGGGTATCTATCCCAATAACATAGATGTACTTCTTAAGTATTTGGGAGGACCAACTATTCATTTTATTGAAGCAATTGATATTATTCAAACCCATAATAGTGGATGAGGCTTGTGTACATGTATAATACCTGCAAATCATAAGCTAGAAGAAAGGGAAATAAAGTGGTTCAAAGTAGAAAGAACATCATGAAGCTTCCAAACAAGGGAAGAAGAAATGGAAAGGAGGGAAGGAAAAAAATGAAACAACCACAAAACACTAGTGAAAAGTTCCCTGTAACCCCTATAACATTGATGGTCATACAAAATTAAAGTGTTAGAAATTATATCTAGAACTCAACCCAATGCATCAAGAGAAAGATGCAAAGAAGAAATACTCATAGTTACATATTCGAGAAATCGGGTGGAAAATAACTAAAACATGGATGAGAAGATTGTTTGCACATTAGTGCAGAAGGGGCTGAATATGAGTAGCCTATAACAACAGGAAGATAAGTAGATGATCAAACTCTTCCATATAAAGATGCAAACTAAGAAGACAAAATTAATGCTCTTTTTGACTCAGGATAATAGATAAATCTCATTGCAATAGAGATAGTCAAGAAAAGAAGAGTGGAGGTTCGAGATCTTCCTAGTGTATATCCATTGGGATGGGTAAATAAGGATTTGTAAATCAAGGTAACAAAGCAATGTAATATAAGTTGGTTGTTAGTGGTAATTTTATTAATGAAGTATAATTGGATGTTTTTCCACTTGATTTATGTGGAGTGATGTTTGGGAGTCCCTATATGTACATGCAAGAAGTAATATTCATGTGAAGAGAAAAATAGTACCACGTCATCAAGGATGAACAATACTTGACCATGAACATGCACAAGAGAAAGTATAAAATTTCACTAATAAGTGCTAACCAAGCCAAGAAACTGATTAGTTCTAGAAATAAGTACATTTTTATTGTTTTTAAGAGAAATTTAGTTTGTAGAAGAATTAGTGAGAGAAAAGCAATCCCTAGAGGGGTGTACTAAGGAACAAAGATAACAATTGGGAAAGTTGTTATATGCATGTAGGGGAGTGTCCTAGAAGTATAAAGAGCTACCAACCAAGATCAAAGTGGAGCATGAGATCCAATTATTTCTAGACTCTCCATTGCCAAATATTGCATTGTACAAGCAGTATGTGATAGAAAAAATGAGGTGAAGAACTAGTTGCAGTAGCCACTGTAGCAGGGTTTCATTCAACCTACTACCTCACCATGTGGGTCATCCATCATAATTACACCTAAGAAGGATGGGACTTGGTGAATGTGCATTGATTACATGGTAGTGAACAAAATAATGCTCAATAATGGGTACTCTTTGTCAAGGATAGATGATCTATTTGACTAGTTCCAAAAAACAAAATACTTCACCAAGATGGAATTAAAATCAAGGTATCACCATATCCAAGTCAGTGAAGAAGATATCAAGAAATCCATCTTCAAAATCTAAAATTCTTTGTATGAGTGGTTATTCTTGTTGTTTGGTTTATGCAATCCATTAGATACATTCATGAGGTTAATGAATGGCATATTGTTCCGTTTTCTAGATTCATTTTTTATTATTTATTTGGATGATATACTAGTATACATTTCTAACTGGGATGAGCACATCTCAAATTTTATGCATGTGATAGAGCCATTAAAAAATCACTAGTTGTTGGTAAATATCAAGAAATGTGAGTTTGCACGACAATATTTGGTGTATTTAAGATATGTGATTGGTGGAGGAGAGTTGAAGATATATTCTACCAAGATGGAGAACATCATGAAGTGGTCAATGCCTACTAATTTTTCTAAGGTTAAGAGTTTCAGTTGGGAAGCATGATACTTGAGGAAATTAATAGCCTCATTTTCAATAGTAAAAACAACACTCCATGTCATAACAATGAGTGGAAAAAATTTCTAGTGGGGAAAGGGTCAACATAAGGCATGAGGAGTTAAAGAAGAGAATATGACAAGCATCGATTATTACATTATCAAACTTGCAATAGCCCTTTGAAGTGGAGATAGATTTGAGAGGGTGTGTTATGGGAGTGAAGTTGATGTAGGGAGAAAGGCCTATATACTACCATTATGAAGTATTTTAAGGGGTAGTTCTCAACTACCCTACCTATGACAAGGAGCTTTATGCCCTGGTACAAGTAGTTAAAAAGTGGAAACACTACTTGATGGTAAGGGAGATAATAATACACACAGATCGCTAGTTGCCATAATACTTGTAGGCCTAGTTTAGTAAGTTACAACAAACTAGGCATTACAAGTGGATGGGGTTTTTACAACAGTTTCATTTAGTGATAGAGTACAAGAAGGGTAGCGCACACACATTGGTTTAAACTCTTTCAAGATCACCCACATAAAATATCATAGCTTTCAAAATTGGATGTGTTTGGAGCCTTTCACCCATGACACATGCAGATAGGCATACATAGAGGATGAGTATTTCAAGGAGTTGTTTCAGTAGCTATAGAGCCAAAGCCATGTGCATGATGGTGACAACATAGTTGACTATCATTTCTATAATGGGTTACTCTATAGGTTGGAAATGTTACATGTTCCTAAATGTGAATGAATTCAACTAATCAAAGAGACTCACACCTCCAAGGTTGCAAGGCATTTTGGTTTAGTGAAAGAAATGACCAACTTATATAGGTATATGTACTATCCTAGGATGCAAGAGCATGCATCTAGGTTCATAGCAAAATGTATGTTTTGTGTACCAACAAGCCTAGTAATAGGGAATAGGATCTATACCACCCCTTAGCTAAACTCACTTGTCTTTGGGAAATAATTTCTAACTTTGTAGAGGTTTACCAACAACTAGGAAGGGACATGAATTTTTATTCATGTTAATTGAAAGGTTTAGTAAGATGTACATTCTCATGCCATGTAAAAGGACTATAAGTGGGAAAGAAGCAACAAACTTGTTATTTGGATGGGTTTGCGTGCACTTTGAAATCCCAAGTAGACTCATTTTAGATAGGGACACAAGATTTTTTAGTGCATTTTGGACTACATTGTGGGAGAAGATGGGCACAAATTTGAAGAGGTCTACAACATTACATCCATAGAAATATGGTAAAATAAAAATAGTGAATCAGAATTTAGTGCAGTGTTTGAGGGGTTACAATCAAAAGCATCCAAAGACTTGGGATGTGAATCTAATATACAAAAAAACTCTTATAATAGAGTAGTCCACACTTCTAGTGGTGAGTCCTCATTTGAAAGTTGTTTTGGATATTTTACAACTTCAAATTTAGATATTGCATATGGACAACAAGGAGGAGTGAGGGGGGTTGTTACAAGGGATGTGTTAAGGGTAGAAAAAATTGTTGAGAAGATTAGGTAGATCCATATACAAGTACAAACGACATTGCATAAGTAACAAGAAAAGTATAGGCCAAACGTGACTAGCACAAAACAAAGAAGTCGTTCAGAGTGGGAGATAGAGTATGATTACAGCTTGAACAAGGAGAGGCTACAAGGTTCTACTAAGAAAATAAAGGATCTGTGATATGACCCCTTTGAGATACTAGAGAAAGTAGGAGATGATGCCAATAGACTCATTATATGCCCATACATGTACATTAAATTAGTAATGAATGTGGAAAATCTAAAACTCTTTAAGCCTTCCATGTTGGATGAGGAAGAGGATTATTTGTTGTTAACACTTCGTAATTCCTCTAGGATGAGGAGAGGACACAACAGTAACCAAAAACCACTTTAAAATTGGAATCTAGCCCTTCCAGTTTTAGAGAGGGCTCTCTCTTTATGATTCTTCAGTAACTTAGGTCTTAGGCTAAATATTAAGATTAGAGAGAAATAGATTTAACATTTTGATGGAAGGGAAGAGGGAAAATCCAATGGACATGGAGTCAGTGATATGATGTGGAAAATGAGGAAACCTTAGATAGGGGCCAGGTAGGCAATCATTATGGTGTTTTTGTCAAATTTTGTTGTAGAGATGGTTAACATAGGAGTAGTGGAATTTATAACATCTAAAGAATCTAATTGAGGATGCATTCTAGATGTCACAATGGAAGAAAAACATTAATTGTTCAGTAGCCTATAACAAAGCACTTTACACTAAATTCTAAAATAAATCATGGCTTAACTAAACATGAAGACATAAAAAATCAAGCATGATTATAACAAGAGAGAAAATTCACATACACAAGAGAAAACATCACCATAAGAACTTGACACATGAATCCCTGTAAAAGTTGACTTAAGCCTTCATCATTTGCTGAAACTTTAGTGAAGATATACAATGCACAATGTATTCTTTCTCTAACCTTGACCAACCCTTTTCTAAGAAAAATACATCATATATATATATATATATATATTATATAATATATATAAAAACAATTATTTTTCCTTCCTTTAGGAACCAAGTTCCCCAATAAGATTTAGTTTCTGCCTTCAACAACGAATATAGAACTACTCTCTAAAAACTAGGAAATTGTTTTGACTAAGAAATTCTTAAACAAATTACATTGAATACAAAAATAAAAATGAGTTTCTAACCTCCCAAAAAACTTAGGACATTTACCATGACCATGAGAGTTAATTACCTAAAGTTTAGATACAAATTTCATGGTTAAACTATTGACAGTGTGGAAGCACAGTGCATTTGCTGCACTACTCCCTTCTTCAGTAGAAATGCAGCAAAAAGCGCAACGAGTTAATGGTTTACACGATTATGATCATGCCCTGTACTTCTTGATTTTCCCAACAAGTAAAAAACAACTCCTAAATCATTAGACACCCATTGAAAAACACTTATCTTAAAAGTATACTTCCACCCATCAAAATCATCATCGATAACAGAAGCACAACAAATTTCCATCTGCATATATTTGACTGAATGTTGGGGTCTCTCGTTGAGGAAAATGATTTGTTGATGATACTGGCAGTCTTAACAACATCCTCGAGCCTCTATTCATAATAAAAAACACACAAAAAACCCATTATTCTACTAAAACTTTATGCGTTTGACAGTAGCGCAATGACTGTGTTGTGTTACTATGTCACTTGCTTCCTTTACCCAAAACTTCCAAAAACGCGGGGGATATGATTGATATAAGTTGATGTACTTAAAAAAAAAGGTAAAAGTTGATATTGCGTACTTGTTCAAACTTAAACCTTAGCTGCCTCAGCTAACAATTCTAAGTTTCGTCTTTCTTCCTTCTGGTTTTCCTGCAATGCCTCATGCAACTGTTGTTTTGTAGCCCTTAGTTCCTTTGTCAAAGTAAGGTTTTGCCAGCAAATATTATTGATATTTCTATGTAAGGGAAAATTTCTCTTTAGCATATACTTGGCCTCAAATAATTTTGGCTCACAAATGTTCAAGTGGTCATGTATCTTCTGTCTGGCCCTTTCATCTTGTTCCCTAAGCCTAGTAATTTTGTTTTGATATTTCTTCAACTACTTCCTTAGCCTATGTAAAGTGTTTTCTTATTCATCCAACTCAACCTTCTTCTCTTCTTGTGCTAACTCTTCTTTCTGTAGTGACAACTTCCTGCTTGAGGACCTAGTTACAGGAATTCTTGCTGATGCGGTCTTTGGCTTTTGAATGTTCTTTGTTGCTACCATTTCTTTACCTTTAGGCTTAGTGGAATATGGAGTTGTCTTAATCACTACTTCTACTTCATCATTCTTTGGTGTCTTCTCCAAAATGTTCTTATTCAACTCCCTGTTATCATGTTGTAGTTGAGCAATGACTAAATGGGCCCTTTTCAACTGTTCTTGCAATTCTATAATTTCCTTATCCTTGTCATCTGAAACAACATCCTTTGGTATGGTATCTAGAACTTCAACTAGTTGTTCAGGTGTTTTCTCCATTGGAAATCTCTTCGCAACAACTCTTGTGAGTGGTTTCCTAGGATCCTCCACCACCTTGGGAGAAAAATAAAGTTTTTTACCCCTTTTTACTTTAGGGGCTAGTTAGAAACTCAACTCTCAACTTGGATGAATACAAGAATGCTTTCCATCATTGGTTTTTCTTTTTCAGCTCCTCGAATACTAATAATTTGGTCAAATAAAAATGAAAAAGACTAGGATCTACTTGACTTTGCTTACCCTGAACCTTATCTTCCATCTTCCCAATTCTTTTGAACAAGTAGAAAGGCAGACTCAAGGGGATTTTACCTATGAAATGCATCAACAACCTAAAATGATACTGATAAACTCTCCCAAATCTTCCTTCACAAATGAAATACCTTTTGATGACCTTGAGTAGTTTTCTATAGGGTTTAAGCACATATTCCCTTGGCACAATAGCTCCATATTCATTGTTTTTGTATTTAGGCTTTAAGAAATCCTTGTAGTTGACTATGTCTAGAGGCATGCCCTTGAACCACTGTTTTCCTTGTAGAGGGATTTTTGTAGCAGCTAAAATGGTATCCTCTTGACACTAGAAAATTCAATTTTTCAACCTTAACGTCTACCCCGGTGAAGTTCAAAGCAAATTCTTTGGTTAGTTGAACATTGTAACTCTGTGTTTGCTCACAAAATCTGATGCAACTAGTCTCTTCAAAAGCAACCCTAATTATTGGATATGAGTTTATAAAGGAAAGATATTTAGGCTTAAACCTAGCTATGTCTCCCCCTTTATTCTTCTTTCTGTCTGGTGTTGTCATGACTCACAACAAAACATGAATTCTAGGGTTTCTCAATGCAATTAAAATGCTTAACAATTTAGCACAACAATAATGTAGTAGTTATGGAATTAGGGTTTTAAATGAGGGCTTATGGTAAAATTTGAAGGAAAATCCCTTTATTAACAAATTCAGACAGCAAAAATCAACTCTCAGACCCAAATGCATAATTTGTTGTTTTTATCTACAATGGAATTTCAAATACATAGGTGCAGTGAGAAAGCGCAACGCATTCAAGTTTATGAGGGATGCGAGCTCTTCTGGGCATTATTCTCAATTACTAAAGATGAAAATAACAACATACAACGTGAATTATCTTAGGGAAGAGGTTTTTGGAACCTGAGAGTGATTGTGGCACAAGAAAGCTTCCAAACTTGTAGAAGTGCAGTGAACCCCTACAGACAAAGCGCAACAACTTCCTTTGGTTGTTAAAAATGTATGAGGAGGAGGAGGAAATTTTTCCATGGATTTTTGAAAGACAAATACATGCATTTGTCACCTTTCATGTGTTCCAATCCTCCATTGTTTGCAAATTCAAATATGAAAGCACAAATGATAAGTGCAACACTAACTTACAAAGATGATGATATAATGACTCGACCTTATAAATGACTTGACATGACACCACTAAACTCAACTCAATGATGGAAACTAAAATTCGTTATGATCTTCACTCATGATTAAATTGAAACATTCCCCTAAAATTTCTAAACTTAGACCTTAGGAAATCAATGACTATTTCCATCATTATTTGAAATATTTTAAACATAACCCTACTTAGGCTTAAACCAATCATATAATCCCACACTTCTCTTAAAATACTAATGACTTGATCTCTAAGATATCATAGCAAAACTTTACAAAATGACCAAAATAATAAAAGACTAAGCTTGGCTTTTGACTACTATAACACAGGACACTAACGACTGCTATATTTTGTAGAGGATTGAACACCAAATGCTGAGGGGTATTTGATGGAGTATACAATTTTGTAGAAGAGTCACAATATCACTAGAGAAGGGCATCATGAACTTTGGTATATTGGTCTTAAAAGAAAACCTCTCATAAAGGTTAAATTGTACTCCAGGAAGAAGGTAGGGGAAAAGTTCCTTAGGTCATTAAGTAAAATATTTTAGGGACCAAAATCCTCCTAGATAGGGAGGTATGATTTGGATTATATCATTATATTATTTCTTGTCCATATTTATGCTTTTAGAATGGGAAAATTGTTGATTTTTTATGATCTTCTAATATGATAATCACTTCCAATGATTTCTTAATTAATTATTCTTGTGTTACATTCGTTAGGAATTATACCTACAAAATATCAATTGAAAAATAATAATGACACTAGGATCATGAAGAGACAACCAAACAAAAGACCAGTTTTTTTTACCCTGGGAAAACCCTAACTAGGGAAAAACCCATCAACCTTTTCTTAGAGAAATTTTCCAATTCAACAAGAGATTCAATTTGATTTTTCCAGTCAAACTAGGTCAAACTAACTAGCAAATAAACTCAAGTAAAACTAGGTCAAACTTCCTATAAATAACCTTATTTAACTTGTGACCAGCTACCCAGACACAGGTCGAATTTCAGCCTCCTGCAACTGCCTCAGAAACTCGTTCAACTTTCCTCATAAAAATTTTCAAATCGTGCCTCTGAAAATTTGGCCAGCGTTGGTCAAACATATCTCATTGACTCTCTCTCTCCTTTGCACATGTGAACAAAAACCAGATTATCTTGTGGGCGATTCAAATTGCTCCAAATGAGTGAGGACAAATGGAAATATATAGTTATTGAAAGAGCTTGAATAGATGTGTCTTTTCACTGAGTTGACATGTACTTCTCAGAGGGATGGCTTGAGTTTTGAAGATAATTTAAATTAAAAATTTCTTCTTTTATAATTATTTTATGGGTCGACTTGGAGTAACTAAGAATACTGACCACAACTACCCCAAAATCCAATACTCCCTCTTAGCTAGGGAGGTATTCTCTTTGAATTCTTCAGATGATATCTTGTTGAAAAATATCTATCCCAAGAAAAGTTTAAATGAGCTAGCCATGTTTATGAATCTATCCACCTCATTTTCTATACAATAACCATGTGGAAAACATCCTACATCAGCATCATACAAAGAAAACTAGTCACCCACTAGACACATCCTTTTTCCAAATGGATCTAGTCACCCATTAGCAAAAGGCATACTAGGTTCCTACTGGCCAAATACCTTTTGGCCTTATAGGTTCAAGACTAGTCCTAGGTCACCAATTATCCAAGTCGTCACTTGGAACCTGGTCCGCACCATTGACCTATGGTGAAACATTGGGACATTACCATTCATGCATGCCAATTAAATGGTAATAGATTGCCTGATGCTAAAAGCACTCACTCAACCCACCTTGGGATCACTCTGGGCCTTGATGCTCTCTAGTCCATTCTCCCTAGCCAAATTACATAGCCCCTGGTAAAAAAATTGACCTGTCAATATCATAACCTAGGGAGAATGTCTACCCCTTGATACTACAACATCAATACTCCCTCTAACTAAGGGAGTCATTCTCAACTACTCTAAGATTTTCCCTAAAGTATACAAACTTCACCCTAGGAGAAAGGCTTGGTGAGAAAATTAACATCCCACTTTCCTATAGAAAATACTGTAGCTTTATTTATCCCTTTTGTACCATGTCTCAGTAATTAATCTCAATGTACTTTGACCTATCATGACAGTTGTCTCTTGCACTTAGTTAAATAATCCTGCAAGCAGCTTTCAAAGCCACACTACTTCATAACTCGCCAAACTAGCTACAATATACTTTCTTTGTAGTGTTGAGTATGATGGATGTCTGCTACACACAGAGCCCATACTAAAGGAACATCTTGGTGTTCTCTTCCCATCTTTGTCACTCCTTGCTTAATAATAATTTGTATATGCCAACAGTTGTACTTTTTCGTATCTTAATCCATATCCAATCATACCATGCTAGTACTTCAACACATGTTGTGTCACATGCCTCACCTCAACCATAAAGTAACTATCTTCCTTTACTAGATCCATCACCACAACTGCTTTTTGGTCACCCTAACTGGGTGCTCCTTTTGACATTAAAACAAATCCTATTATGGAAATCCTAGATACTTCCTCTGTTACTTAGCTTCTTTAGATTAGTTACCATGGGAGTGGCCATGGATTGGATGTCCATCATCCCAAATATTTTAAGGATCATAGAATTATGCTTCATTTGACCAAGGAACATATCACCTAGCTTTTGCCACACTTCTAGTCCCAAGAAGTAATGTATCCAACCAAGATCCTTCATCTCAAACTTAGAGGTCAACTCCCTTTGACATTGAAGCAGGGCTTGAATGCTCCCTCTATCACAGAAGAAAATCTTCCTTCCAATGTTGCTTCCTATATCACATGAGTCCTTTTGCTTTCGTAAGAAATAAGTCATATAATACCATGCATGCGGTATGTACAAATCCTTCTTTAGTATGCAAACATGAGATTCCCTCTCATGTACCTCAAAGCCCTAAGGTAGCTCTATATACTCCATTAAGGAAAGAAGTATCCACATCCACTTGATGTAATTTCCAACCCATAATATAATAAACATAAATAACATTTCTAACATAAGTGTACCTGAAAACTAGAGCAAACATCTCCACATAGTCCTTTCCCTCTTTCTGGGAGAATCCTCACAAATCTTACTTTGTGATTCTCTTTGTTGCCATCTACCACATACTTCATCGTGTAGATCCACTTGGAAGTCACCATTGACTTCTCTTTCACACATTTTTCTCCATAATGGCATCCTTCAAACTTGTTGGCCTGCCTTCTCCCTCTGAACTAGGAGCTATTATAATCATTACACACGATTTGAGATGTCAGTATAATTTCTCCCTCTTGAAAAAAAATCACTCTGGGAGAATCCTCTTGTCACAATCTTTGCTTTGATCTCGCCAATGCTTTCATCTACTACTAGTGCCTTGACAACATTTATGATGTACTTACAACCCTCACTATGAGGTCATGGAAGAAACCATTATAACCCAATAAAAGATGCAAATAAAAGAGGCTAACCAAAAATAAAGCAATGAAAACGAAATAAAGACATAAAGTACTTATCTTTTGATCTGAGGATTGTAGCGAATTGTCAAATCCCTCTTGATCCTTTCCTTCATGCAAAAATAATTTGAAATCCATCTACAAACTCATCATCCTCACCCTTATCATCAACACGTTTCTTTCCTTTTCTTCCTCGCATGAGCTAGAGTTTCTTTGTCCTTGACTTATCACACCAAATAATGAACCAAAATCCTAGTTATTGACATGCTATGTACAATTTTACTATCATTCAACATTTTAGGTCGCATTCTAGGGTTCACAACCCTTAGGATCTCACATAAAAACCCTCACAAATTTTCTTAACAAATTTACAGAGCCAATGACCTTTACTCCAAGTGATTTGACAAAAGAACTTATAAACTTATGTGTCCAACCCAAGTTGAACCAGTGATCAAATTTTCTTTAGGTTGATGTCAACTTTAGATATTTTCATATTGCACCTCGAATTTCTTCACTTGTAGATTTACAAGTCTTTGTATGAACCATAAATCAATTTTACCATTGCACAGGTACTGGTACTACCCCACAATACTTAAATTGAAGGTCATTTGCATTTACAACATGAAAATATGTTATAGGTCTATTGTGCTATTCAACAACGCCCCATTTATTGATGCAATAACTAATATTCTATTAATAAATGGGGACCCTTGATAAAATCCTTCAAAAATAAATTTAACACTTAGACACTTCCTTTTAAGCTTTTTTAAGAATAAAGCAAGATATCAAATCAAAACCCTTTGAAAACTAGCAATTCTCGCCTTTTCGCATACCGCCGAACCAAGTGTGTCAAAAGCCTTGTTAACAAAGCAAAACCTGCAAATTGCGATCAAAAGGATCATCATGCTTAACTTAAATATCATTGGGATTTTCATTTAAAGCTAAGACCTATGACATTTCCTATTTGATAAAGCCTGTATCACAATCGTACATCAATGCTCACAAAGGACGCAAACCCACAAAGCATGTTGAAACGTACGAAATGCGATAACACGATAGGACATGTCAACCTTACCGCATCAAGTCAAGATACTTAAAAAGGACTAAATCTTATGAACTGCGCGATCTTGCAAAATGCGATAGAAGCCTGGACCTGATAGAAGCCAATGTCATAAATGGCACTTAAATCAGCCACATAGTGAAAAGCACTTTATAAGGTAGTTACTCTTTAAAACAACCTACGCTCTAAGTAAAAAATAATATAATGCTTATCCTGCATTTCACATCCTACAGAATCCTAAAGAACTTTGAGAAAGCGCACAGACAAATATGCGATAATGCGATTTGCAATATTGCATTGCAATTGGAAAATTGGCATTCTCGCAACTTAAGTACGCCACCTTAAAAATTTTCCTTCCTGTTTTGCAATGTGGTACATTAATAAGCAATAGAGGTAGCGATAAGAGACCATTAGTGGCTATTTAATATAGGTTAATGGAATTTATGTTAAAAAGTGGCCTGACATGATACGATATCTTTTCATCTGCATTTGATTAAAACTCATTTCTTGTCACCTTTTCAGGCTAATTGTATCATTCATTCTCATTGTCATTCTTACTTGTGTTTATCCGATAACTTCCACTTTGCTCCATTTCAGGAAAAATCCGTAGGGACCATTGTTAGAAACAATGGGAAAGAAGGGAAAGGCAACTGCGTTCGAGAAATCAGAAATGATTCATCTTTTCTCTGATACTACATGTAGCAGAGATGAAGCAACTACGACCTGGGAGGTCATGTACAATTTGTTAGAAGAGGAGCACCCCCGGCCACTGGAAACAAAGGCCACGACAGATTCCCAACATTCATCTGATGCCTCCTATTTTGAGACGACATTCTCTTTCCTGTGCCGCATAGTTGCACGACCAAAGATAACCCCATATACAGACATGGTCAAATGGGTAATTGACAAGGCAAACATTGCAGACCGAACATTCAGGAATCATAGGCAAGAGGTCATGGGGTCTTTTTCAGCAGACAACGCATGAATCATGTACCAGTTACCATAGTCGCAGAAGCTCTACAATAAATAGTTCCTTGAGAAGTTTTCCAAGGAAAATGAAGACCCAGCAGACGTCACACAAACTTGGACAATAAACGAAGGCAAGCTCAAACAGGATATAATGGGTATGTACTCTATGACATCCATTTCTCCCCCTCCTAGTTTCGTAGTAACAATGCCATGTAGATTGTTCGGTAAACCCGATAGCACCAAGTTTTCCCCGGAATGGCTCCCATTGATAGATGCAGCAGTGAATGCAACAATAATGAGCTGGGCTCAAATTCTATCACACAATTTGGCTAAGGCTATTTTAGAATATAGAAGGAAGATAAATTCTTCTCTGAGAGTGTTTCCCCCCTTTTTCATGAGTGCTTTTGTAATGGATGCAAACTGTTTTAGTTCTAAATTTCCCAATATGGGATGGAAGTGGACTGTATAGGACCCGCTTCCCATCCATATGTACCATAAGATTTTGTGGGAATCTCAATTTCACCCCCATTTTTATAAAATTTGCAAGGCATTATGCTACCCATCCATAAAGAAGTGTACGATAGAACCACCCCTAGGTTTTCTAAAGAGGCCAAGATAGATATCTTGCCAATAGCCAGATGGTTTGGGGAAGAAATATTTACCTACATCAGAGTATTTAGGAGCATCGCTTCATTGCATGTTCTCCCATATTATGTCCCTGATAAATTAATGGCCAGAGAAATAGCCTACCAAACAGCAGGGGAAGGTGGATGAAGCAGAGGACTGAAAGAGCAGAAGAAGGCCATTTGGCCAACATTCCCATTAAAATGTGGTGCATTTGCGCTACATGATTTTGGACATGCATGAAAATAAGCAGAGATTATTAAATCTTTGAAATTAGCTACACTTCTAGGAAGGAAGTATGACCCAAATTACACTGTTAATAATTTTACTACTATGGTAAAAGTAAATTCGTTCACCCATGAAGGGGACACCTTTGATGACCTCTTCCTACATGCAAAAACATATTCACAAGTGTTGCATTTGGCATCAGAACTTTTAACCCCAGATGATCTTATGGCTTTCCATGTATATAGGGAAAAAGATTATTGAAGGTCCCATTGGACCTATTGCAGATAGAATCAATAAGGGAGCTAACCCCAGTGTAATCTTGGAGGACAGCTCCAAAGAAAAATATGAATAAGAAACCCAAGAGAGATCTATGCATGAGTCATATAAATCAGAGCAACAGTCACAAAATGGAGGAGGAAACATAAATAAAGAGTTCGAGAAGGACACAACTGGAACTACAGAAGAGATAGTCGAGCAAACCTTAGCAAAGAAACAAGTAGAAATTGTCCCTACATCAACTCAATCATGTAAAAGCCCAATTATTGACTTGGAACAGGAATGGGAACAGTTCAACAAAAAACTTCACACAGATTCAAACCCTGAGAAAACATCTAAGATACAGAATCCTAAGAAAACCTAGCACAAGTCAAATCCGGAAACTACAGATGAAGGAGCTAAGGGCACTCAGGACGTTGAAATCATTCCCACTACTCCTACTTCAGAAATTATTTTAAGAGTTGAAGAAATACCTCCACTAGAAGTATTTTATAGTCCTACCCACAAATCTATGGTCAAGAGACAAAGGAAGAAAAGAAAGATGGACGTTGTAGCTATTACAACTTCCAAAAATGAACCAATGGGAATCGTTTGGAAGGACTCACCCATGGACCCATCTAAAAATCTCACAAAATTGTTGCAATACATCGGAGCCTATGCCACAACGGCTATTGACAAGGTGACAAAGGTCTAAATGTTGCTTAAGGAAAAGGAACAAATAATTCTACTGTTAGAACAACAATTAGCTCAGGAAAATCTAATCAACAAGCAGAATTACAAGTAGCCCAGCTTTAACAGGAATTTGAACAAATGAGAATACAACATCAAGCCAACTTAGCAGAAAGAGATGTGTGAATACAAGCTATGATAGATAAGTTTAAGGATAATCCACAAATCAATGAGTTCATAAAGGAAGCACTCAGTCTTAATTCCCAACTAATGCAGCAGAAGCAAGTAGTTTGCGAGAAGATCTCGTAGATAAGTCCTTACTGCGAAACCATTGATAAGCTAACAAACCAAGTTGTTGACATGAGACTTGAGTATGAAGAAATCCATAAAAGGATTTATGACTTTATCACATGGCAAGAATCAGAGGATGGGAGAAAGGTTGACCTACCAAAGTTGGAAGAATCTCATAAAGGCATCTTGTTCACAGATTGGGATTCTCGATTGAAACAAGTGGAAAGGGAAACAACAATAGCAACGACAGCAACAAACAACATAATAGAATCCATCAATGAAAATATTCATGCCGTCAATCTGGTTAAGGAATGTATACCACGATTTCTTCCGAATGTAAAAAAGTTAGAGCAATAGTGGGGACATGCAGCACAGGAAAAGGAGGAGGCAATTAGACAAGTAAGCAGGCTGAATTAGGAAGAATACTGACAGTTTTTAGTGAAACCACATAGTTAGCGGATGACCTTGAGGTGCTTAACAACCTCAATACAAAATATGTTTCCAGCACTAACAGACGCTATATTTGCAAGGCAGTTAAAATCTGCGATTGGCCAACCGACCCAACTCAAGCCAATGACTGATATTTGCGATCTTAGAGATCAATTTCAAAGGATTTAGTCATTTAATTTATTTTTATTTTAAGTTATTTTTTGCATATTTTGAGGAAGTTCGTTTAAACCTCCTCATCTAATTTTGTAATAATCTATTTTAGGACCTATAGTTTAGTGTTTAAACCCCTCTCATGCATTTAGAAAGGGGTCCAAAATTTTTATCAGAAACATTCTTTGAAATATTGCACTTTTGTACTTTTGAGGAGGTTCTGATTGAATGAATGGAACATGATCTATTTTCTTTCAAATATCTAGCATGCTCTACTGAAATTCACTTTTGTACTCTTAGAATGTGTTGGATTGATTGATATTGGGTTAATATTGCTAAAGCACATGAGCAGGACTTGTCATACATGGTACTTTTATCTTATGATCTTGCATTATTTACGTATCAGGCAATACTTCTTCTTTAAATTGTTTTATGTGTGAAAGTCTGAATTATAGTTTAGCATTATTGCACTTCTGTATGATGTTAGCTTTGACTCTATTTTGAATACATGAACAATTTTGTATGTGATATATCTTTCTCAATCATTTTGTCTAACTATTTATCCAAAACGATTACTGTTAAACAATTTCACTTCTTATTGCAGTTGAATGATCTTTATTACCAATTGTTGTAGGAAATCATTGTAGATCGCATGTTGTATTTAATTCCCAGGTATATTTATAGCTAAATAGTGTTAAACTAGGATATATGCATGTGTTTATTATTTAGATTAGATTACACTTAGCTCAGTCAGATTCCTGTTACATTATATATCACCCCACCAACACTATCAAAATATTTTTTGGGACCCAGTCAGAGCCACTACACCAAACAGAAAAGGAGTTGCTAACCAAGGTCCATACCAGGCGGGTTTCCCCCATGTTGTCACAACGATTTTCGAGGCCTCAACATTTTGGTGCTAGAAGGAGGGCCTAACTATGAATGGCAAGTAAATTCAAATAAATATGCCACTCTAAGAGTAAAACTCCCTCACCATCTCATGCAACTTCTCGATCGTATTCTAAATCTCCAAATACTAAGTGAGAAGTTGTAAAGAAACCCTTAGAATCCACTACTGTGATCTCAAAGAAGTCAGATCACTCTTCTTCTATAGAAACCCCTGAAGTCTAGTCTTTGATCCATAAGCTGCAGGGGATTTCAATATCTCAAGAAGAATCTAAGTTATCCCAAGCTAGTGTTTCTTCTCAGTTTCCCTCCTCTCAAAGGTTCACTAGATCATAAAGCGAAAAAGTTGGGATCCCCCATTTAAATTCCCTCTTCCAAATCGAAAGAGAGCTAAGAAGACACAGTCTGAATCTCATAGTGAGGTTCTCTCATCATCACCTCAAACACCCTCATTCATTCCATCCACTACATCACAAAATCAACCATCCACCTCATAACTCCAGATCGTGGTTTACACTAGTACTGTAGCACAAGCCTCCTCTACCCAATCACCTTCAACTACCAGAACATCTTCCACTACACAGATACCTACGATGGCTCAAAGACCATGGAAAAATCTAGGATTTTTTCGAATGGTAGGACCCTTACATCCATTGCCCGCCCATCCAGAAAAGTGGTTACCAAAGTTCAATCCTAATGATGGCCTACCAGCTGAAGAACACATAAACAACTTTATGTTATCCATAAATCTCAATGAATTAGTATAAGAAGATGTTGTTGTAATATTATTCATGTATACCATACAGGGATCAGCAGGATCGTGGTATTTTTCATTACCATCTGGTTCCATTAATAGTTGGGATGCCTTTCAAGAGCAATTCTTAGCCAAGTTTGGAGATGACCGATCAACAACTACTTTTATCAATGATCTCTCCAACTTGAAATATGAACCAAGAGAACCCATTAAGGACTTCAATTCACATTTTAATAAGTTATTAAATAAAATACCAAAGGCATCCAAGCTCGGTGATGAAGTCCAAAATGAAAGGTTCATTTATGCTCTTCCCTCAAACACAACTATTTTTGTCGATAGAGCTGCCAAACCAACTTTGGTAGGAAACATGAAAGAATCCATAGCTATAAAAATATGCATTTTAGCCTTAGATAAGAAGAATGCATTGGAAGAAAGAAAATCCAAGAAAGTAACTTTTAGGGACGAATCTAAGAAAAAACCACCTAAAGATCCTTTTGATCTTGAAGGTCTACAAAAAGTCCTTAAAACCATGTTCAATGAAATAGTTGATATCAAGAAACAAGTAGCAGAGACTTCCTCAAGGAAACCTTTCATACCATACAAAAGAAACCCTACCTCTGATCCTAAGCCTCCAAGTACCATATCAAACATGAGTCAGATGTGGAGGAAGAAGAAGTCTCAACGGCTGAAGAACAAACAAATGATGAAGAAGTAGTTGAGTTACAAGGAATGTGGGATTTTATCCTTCCCAATGAAGAAGCACAAGAAGCATTACCTATCACAACTAGGAGTAGAAACCCTGTTGATTTTACACAAACAAATCCAAAGCAGAAGGCATCAACTTCGACTCCCAAAGACAAAGCAATAGGTAAGAAATCTTCATCTAAATCCACTCAAACCACTCCTCCTCAAACAAATTATTCACCTTCAACTAAAACTCTGCTAGTCTCTGATGAAATGGAATACAACATCATTGAAGATATGAAAAAGACTAGGGAAAACATCACGTTCCATGAGCTTAGCAAGTTAAAACATCAACACAAGCTATTGCTCAAAGATCTAAAAATAGTCCCTACTTCTCCTCTTCTCACTGTTGTAATCTCTGAAGCTGCTCAAGAAATGGGAAGGCCTCCTACTACCTCATTAGACATAATCAATCCTACTGATATTTCTCTAATAGGAGGAATATCCAAATCCCATACTCCATTTATTTTGACCTTTGAAGTTTTCAACAAAAATCTACACAATTGTTTAGTTGATTCTGGAGCTTCATCCAATATTCCACCAAGAACAATTTGTGCAAAATTAAATGTGGAGCCCCAAAAATCTGTTGTTCGCATTGTGTAGTTATAGGAGAACTCAATCAAGTCACTATTAGACTCTCGTCAAACCCGAAAGCATGTCAAGTCATTGACTTCCTTGTGGCTCATATCCCCGAATTCTATGGCCTAATCCTTAGCAGAGACTGGTTAGAAAAGCTTCATGGCCATTTCACAACCGATTGGTCCCACATGTGGCTTCCCTATAATGGTAAGCCAAATCAAATAAGGGTTGACCAAGAGAAACATCAAAAGTATATCATCACAAAATTAGAGGGGGAAACAAAATAGTCACATACAACAACAATATCATTGGAAATTACTCAGTCGAATCATTACTAGGAAATTTTAATGCAAATACTTCACCCTTCTTGGAAAATTCTGTTATATCGCAAGTTGAAAATTATTTGCAAACATATGCTTCTAAGTGTATAAATTTTTTAGATAAACTTGTAGTTAGCTCTTTATTTTGGAAATCATTTTTTAATGGATCTAAATATAACGATGGAGCCAGAGTAGGATGCATATTGTTTAGCCCAGAAGGGGAAACACTATGTTAGCATGCAGGCTTGAATTCAAATGCATAAACAACACTGCCGAATACGAAGCATTGGTTCAGGGGATGTATAAAGCCATCGACCTTGATATCAAATATCTTCAAGTATTTGGAGATTCGGAAATTGTGATAAAAGAGGTAAGAAATACTATACATTGTCTGTCTGGACATTTGAAACATTATCAATCGTTAGTCCAGGACCTCACTTCTCATTTTACAACGTTTACTATTTCCCCTATCCCAAGACTCCAAAATGCAAGTGTTGATCTTTTGTATAATGTTACATCCAAGCTCATTCCACTAGGAGATTATAGCCCTGTTCACTTTTCTATTGAATTAATTTCTAGGCCTTCTATTCCCGACAATATCACCAATTACCGAGTCTTTAATAATTATCTGAATGTCATAAGTTTTCTAACATCTGACAGCTCTTATCACGACTAGATAATAGATGAAGATCAACATGACAACTAGCTTAAGAAAGAAACAATTGTGAATTCCATACCTAAGTCTGTGGTTAAGCTTGAAGACTTATATGATCTTAAGGACAGGTTCAAAAATCCCACCAACTCAAAACTTCAAAGTTCAACTTTGAGGTTTGAATTAGTTAATCTTGGAACTGACCTTAAGCCTCAAAATATCAATCTAGGACTTGGTCTTACACCATATGAAAAATCAACCTTCATTCATTTGTTGAAGAAATACAAGAATATCTTTGCTTAGAACTATGAAGACCTTAAAACATATGACACTTCCATCATTCAATGTACCATTCCCATGATATCTGATGAAAAACCCGTGCAGAAAAAGTTGAGAAAGATCCACCCTAATTTAGAAAATCAGATCAAATATGAATTGAATAAGCTACTTAAAGCCAAAATAATCTTTCCTGTCAGGCACTCAAGGTGGGTTTCCAACCTTGTTCCAGTCAGAAAAAAGAATGGTGATATTCAAATATGTATAGACTTTCACAATCTCAACAAAACTTGTCAGAAGGACAACTCACCATTACCCCCTATGGAATAGATACTGCAATCAGTTGCAGGCCTAGAACTAATGACTTTTCTGTATGGATTTTCAGGTTATAATAAGATACTAGTACATCCAGATGATCGGCTAAAGATTACATTTTGAAACAAATGGGGCACCTATGCCTATCAAAATATGCCATTTGGGTTAATCAATGCTGGTGCCACATTTCAGAGAGCCATGGACATAACTTTCAAAGGTTTGGTGAATAAATCAATGTTAATCTATTTAGATGATATAACTGTGTACTCAAAAAGGCACAATAATCATTTAAAGGATTTAAAACAAATATTTGAGTGTTGTCAGAGGTATGGAATTTTTCTCAATCCCAAGAAATCTTTCTTCACTTTAAGTGAAGGAAAGATCCTTGGGTTTATTGTATCCAAAGAAGGAATTCAAATTGATCTTGATAGGATAAGAGAAATTTCTGAAATCCCTTTACGTCATAGAAAGAAATCCATGCAATCTTTCCTAGGTCAGATAAATTTTGTCAAAAGATTGTCCCTGACTTTTCGCGAATTGTTTTACCTCTCCAAACTATGATTAAGAAAAAATATCTTTTTAAATGGGGACATACTGAGCATGAAGACTTTGATCTAAATAAGAAATCATAAATGCTCCCTCATTAGCAACCCCAATTGTTTCTAATCATTTCATTTTATATACCTTTGCTTCTAAGAAATCATATGCAGCTATATTAACACATGTCAATGATGACAAAGCCAAAGCACCAATTTCTTTCTTTAGCTCCAATTAGCAAGGGACTAAATTAAACTATTCAGATGCTTAAAAACAAGCTTTCGCTATTTTCAAATCAATAAAGCATTTCAGACCCTTTCTCTTCAAAACTCACACCAAGGTAGTAGTCCCATTCTCAGCAGTGATAAATCTATTAATACAAAGAGATGTAGGTGAGAAAAGGGAAAATTGGGTAACAACACTAACTTACCAACACTACAAGATTCAGGTGATGATATACAAGTATATGAGGTAAGCCTCAACAACACTGAATCCAAATGTGTTGATATCATCTTTTATTGAAAAATGGATATGCCCCTACGCAACTAAGTTACAAAAGAAAAAGGGCTTTGAGGTTAAAAGCTAGACAATATCAAATCATCAATAATGTGTTGTTTATAATAGATTATGATTATGTTTTTCTTAGATTTCTTGAAAAATCTGAGGTAGAAAAGGTTTTGCAGGAACTCCATGATGGACCAGCTGGTGGACATTTTGGAGGGAACAAAACTGCACATAAAATCTTGCATGTTGGCTATTATTGGCCAACCTTATTCAAAGATGCACATGAATATGTAAGGGAATGTACAATTTGTCAAATAGCTGTTGGGAGATAGAGGAAACCCGCATTACCATTTCAGCCGATCAACATTGAACAACCATTTGAACAATGGGGACTGGACATAATAGGTGAGATCATTCCTCACTCCTCAAAGCAACATAAATATATCCTTACAACCACTGATTACTTCAAAAAATGGGTGGAATAAATTCCACTTAAGGTAGCCAATTCTGATAACATCACTGAATTTATTGACCAATTTATTATTACTAGATTTGGTCTGCCATCTGCCCTCATGTTTGAAAATGCGTCTTATTTTATAGGCGATGCTATGACATAATTTGCTCTTAAAAGATGTTTTAAACTTAAATACTCTTCTAACTATTATCCTCAGGGAAATGGCTTGGCCGAATCTACAAATAAAAATCTCATAAGAATCATCAAACAAACCGTTGATTAAAGTCAGAAAAACTGGCACAAATCTTTAACATTTTCTCTATGGGAAGATCGAATAACACAGAAGGCATCAATAGGCACTTCTCCTTTTAATTTGGTCTATGGGAAAGAAGCTATCCTCCCTACAAATGTAGCTATTCCCTCTCTAGCCTTGGTTCAATTTATTGAAGAAACCCCTCCTCTTCTATGCAATTAAGATAATTACAAATCGTCAAGCTTGAAGAAGAAAGGGAAAAGGCCAAAATCACACATGCACATCATCAACAGTTAGTCAAATCTTCATTTGATGTGAATTTTGTAAGTTCAAAATCCTTTCAGCCCAGAGACCTGGTATTGAAATGGGATAAAGCACATGAGGAAAAAGGTAAGCATACCAAATTCCAAAGAATGTGGCTTGGCTCATTTCATATTGTGGAACGAATAGGCCCATCAACCTTTCTATTGCAAGATTTATTAGGCAAGAGAGATTCTCTGCCTGTTAATGGGCAAATTCTAAAAAAAGATTTTTCATAGAAGATAATCTCTTCTATTCCTTATTTACTATTGCTTTTACTTCTTAGGAGATTAAAAATTGAGTATCATTTACTTTTGGCCTTTACAATGATAATCTCTTTTATATTTTGACTTTTCGCTTATATAAGTAGAGATTGTTAAGAAGATGATTTTTATAGTTGAAACATAAGCTAAGTTATATTACTCTGAAATTTCTTGTCCTCTACCAAAATTACTTGTCCTTTGATAAACCTCAACTCTGTAAAGAAACCTTTGTTCTACCATCAGTTAAGAAAAGTATCTATAACAAAGAAAGGACTCTCTACAGAGAAGCATCTTTAACTCTACAATTGTCATCTAGAAACTCTTAAGGAGTCAATGATTCTCCCCATCTAGTAAGCTTTCACTTTTTAGAGTGTAATTCTAAAATATGCTTAAAACTTAAAGGATAAGAGGTCTCATCAAGAGTCGACTTACCATGATCATAGGGAGGTAACAAGCTGACATTACCAATACTGCATATCAAAACAGGGTAATGGCTTGATATTATGTTAATCAAAATACAAGGGGTCTCATCACGAGCCAACTTGTTCAGTTAAAGTTACAACCAGTGAGTGGCATTGTCAATATTGGCCACCAAACCAAGACAATGATCTTTAAGAAGAAAATGAAAATTTTAATGAAAAGGAATTGTTTAGAAAAAAATGAGAAAGAAAGTAAGTATATGAATCTCAATTTATCTTTAAAAATTGCACTCTTATCTAGATGGGATACTGAATCATTGCTGGTTAAAAGGTAACTCTGTTGAAGCTATGGATGTTTGTTGGCAGCAGAGGCTCTACCTATGACAATTAAGTACATCTAAAAGGTAATTTGCGAGAGCCCCTTGTTTTTTATATTTAAAACCAAGTAATGATTGATGTAGATGAAGAAATTTTCATATTGAAGAGGATAATCAAATGGATGATAATTAGGTAAATTTTGTTTTTATTATTTAGAGAAATGTTGCTTATCTTATATTTCATGTATTTTTATTTTATGAACTACCTTTATTTTGGAAGTTTTTAGAAATTTCAAAAAACTGTCAGAGATAACTGCTTCTTCCAGAGAATCGCCAATTGTTGTGTTATTCAAAACCCCCCGATTTGTTGATGTAGTAGCTAATATTATATTAATAAATGGGTACCCTTGATAAAGTCCTGCAAAAATAAATTTAGCACTTAGACACTTTCTTTTAAGTTTTTTAAGAATAAAGCAAGATATCAAATCAAAACCCTTTGAAAACTAGCAATTCTCACCTTTTCGCATATCGCCAGACCAAGTGTGTCAAAATCCTTGTTAACAAAGCAAAAATAGCGAATTGTGATCAAAAGGATCACCACTCTTAATTTAAATATCATTGGGATTTTCATTTAAAGCTAAGACCAATGACATTTCCTATTTAATAAAGCCCGTATCGCAATCACACATTGACGCTCACAAAGGACGCAAACCCACAAAGCATGTTGAAATGTGCAAAATGTGATATCACAATAGGACAAGTCAACCTTACCGCATCGCGTCAATATATTTAAAAAGGACTAAATCTTACGAACTGTGCGATCTTGCGAAATGCAATAGAAGCCCGGATCTGATAGAAGCCAATGTCATAAATGGTACTTAAATCCACCACATAGTGAAAAGTGATTTATAAGGTAATTACTCTTTCAAACGAGCTACACTCTAAGTAAAAAAGAATACACTTCTTATCCCGCAGAATCCTAAAGAACTTTGAGAAAGTGCATAGACAAATATGTGATAATGTGATTTGCGATATTGCATCACAATCGCAAAATTGACATTCTCACAACTTAAGTATGCCACCTTAAAAATTTTCCTTCCCATTTTGTGATGCGGTACATTAATGAGCAATAAAGGCAGCGATAAAGGACCATTAGTGGCTATTTAATATAGGTTAATGCAATTTATGTTAAAAAGCAGCTCGGCGTGATACCATTAGAAGCTCTACAATAAACAGTTCCTTGAGAAATTTTCCAAGGAAAATGAAGACCCAACAGACGTCACACAAGCTTGGACAATAAATGAAGGCAAGCTCAAACAGGATATAACGGGTATGTATTCTATGACATCCATTTCTTCCCCTCCTAGTTTCGCAGTAACAATGCCATGTAGATTGTTCGGTAAACCCGATAGCACCAAGTTTTCCCCGGAATGGCTCCCATTGATAGATGCAGTAGTGAATGCAACAATAATGAGATGGGCTCAAATTCTATCACACAATTTGGCTAAGGCTATTATAGAATATAGAAGGAAGAGAAATTCTTCTCTGAGAGTGTTTCCCCCCTTTTTCATAAGTGCTTTGGTAATGGATGCAAACTGTTTTAGTTCTAAATTTCCCAATATGGGATGGAAGTGGACTGTACAAGACCCGCTTCCCATCCATATGTACCATAAGATTTTGTGGGAAACTGAATTTCACCCCCATTTTTATAAAATCTATCAAGGAGTTATGCTACCCATCCATAAACAAGTGTGCAATAGAACTACCCCTAGGTTTTCTAAAGAGGTTGAGATAGCTTTTTTTCCAATATCCAGATGGTTTGGGGAAGAAACCTTTACCTACATTAGAGTATTCAGGAGCATCTCTTCACTGCATGTTCTCCCATATTACATCCTCAACAAATTAATGGCTAGAGAAATAGCCTACCAAACAGCAGGGGAAGGTGGATGAAGCAAAGGACTGAAAGAGCAGAAGAAGGCCATTTGGCCTACATTCCCATTACAACGTGGTGAATTTGTGCTACATGATTTTGGACATGCATGAAAATAAGCAGAGATTATTAAATCTCTAAAATTAGCTACACTTCCGGGAAGGCAGTATGACCCAAACAACATTGTTAAGAATTTTACTACTATGGTAAAAGTAAATATGTTCCCCCACGAAGGGGACGCCTTTGATGACCTCTTCCTATAGGCAGAAACATATTCACAAGTGTTTCATTTGGCATCAAAATTTTTAACCCCAAATGATCTTAGGGCTTTCCATGTACATAGGGAAAAAAATTATTGAAGGTCCCATTGGACCTATTGCAGATAGAATCAATAAGGGAGCCAACTCCCAGTGTCAGCTTGGAGGACAACTCTAAAGAAAACTCTGAATAAGAAACCCAAGAGAGATAGACACATGAGTTAGAGAACTCAAAGAAGTAGTCTCAAAATGGAGGAGGAAACATAAATAAAGAGTCTGAGAAAGACACAACTGGAACTACAGAAGAGATGGCTGAGCAAACCTCAATAAAGAAACAAGCAGAAATTGTCTCTACATCAACTCAATCATGTAAAATCCCAATTATTGACTTGGAACAGGAATGGGAACAGTTCAACAAAAAGCTTCACACAGATTAAAACCCTGAGCAAACATCTGAGATACAAACTCTTAAGCAAACCCAACACAATTCAAATCCAGAAACGAAAGAGGGAGTTAAGGGCACTCAGGGCATTGAAATCATTCCTGCTAATCCTACTTCAGAAATTGTTTTGAAAGTTGAAGAAATACCTCCACTAGATGTATTTTATAGTCCTACCCACAAAGCTATGGTTAAGAGACAAAGGAAGAAAATAAAGTTGGTCGATGTAGCTGTTACAACTTCTGAAAATTAACCAATGGACATTGTTTGGAAGGATTCGCCCATGGACCCATATGAAAATCTCACAAAAATGTCGCAATACGTAGGAGCCTATGCCACAACAACTATTCACAAGGCGAAAGAGGTCCAAATGTTGCTTAAGGAAAAGGAACAAAGAATTATGTTGTTATAAAAACAATTAGCTTAGGAAAAATCCAATCGACAAGCAAAATTACAAGTAGCCTAGCTCCAGTAGGAATTTGAATAGATGAGAATACAACATCAGGCCAGCTTAGAAGAAAGAGATGTGCAGATACAAGCTATGATAGATAAGTTTTAGGATAATCCACAAATCACTGAGTTCATAAAGGAAGCAGTTAGTCTTAATTCCCAACTAATGCAGTAGAAGGAAATACTTTGCCAAAAGATCTTGCAGACAAGTCCTTACTGTGAAACCAATGATAAGCTAACAAACCAAGTCGTTGACATGAGACTTGAGTATGAGAAAATCCATAAAAGGATTTCTGACTTTATCACATGGAAAGAATTAGAGGATGTGAGAAAGGTTGACCTACTGAAGCTGGAAGAATCTCATAAAGACATCTGGGATTCTCGGTTGAAACAAGCAGAAAGGGAAACAACGATAGCAACGACAACAACAAACAATATGATAGAAGCCATCAAAGAAAATTTTCATGGCACCAATCTGGTTAACGAATGTATACCAGGATTTCTTCCGAATGTCAAACAATTATAGCAACAGTGGAGACAGGCAGTGCAGGAAAAGGAGGAGGAAATCAGACAGTTAAGCAGGTTGAATTGGGAAGCATACTGGTAGTTTTTAGTGAAACCACACAGCTAGTGGGTGACCTTGAGGTGCTTAACAACCTCAACACAAAAGATGGTGCTAGCACTAACAGATGCTATATTACGGGGCAATTAAAATCTATGATCGGTCAACTAACCCAACTCAAACAAATGACTGATATTTGCGATCTTAGAGATCAAGTCCAAAAGAGTTAGTCATTTGATTTATTTTTCTTCTAAGTTATTTTTTGCATATTCTAAGGAAGGTCATTTAAACCTCCTCAACTATTTTTGTAATAATCTATTTTAGGATCTATAGTTTAGTATTTAAAACCCTCTCATGCATTTAGAGAGGGGTCCATAAATTTTATTAGAAACATTCTTCGAAACATTGCACTTATGTACTTTTGAGGAGGTTCTAATGGAATGAATGGAACATGATATATTTTCTTTCAAATATCTAACATGCTTTACTGAAATGCACTTTTGTACTCTTAGAATGTGTTGTATTGATTGAGATTGGGTTAATATTTCTGAAGCACATGAGCAGGACTCGCCATATATGGTAATTTTATCTTATGATCTTGTTTTATTTACGTATCAGGCAATACTTCATCTTTAAATTGTTTTATTTTTAAAAATCTGAATTACAGTTTAACTTTATTGTACTTTTGTATGATGTTAGCTTTGACTCTATTATGAATACATGAACAATTTTGTATGCGATATATCTTTCTTAATCGTTTTGTCTAACTATTTATCCAAAATGATTACTGTTAAACGATTTCATTTCTTATTGCAGTTGAATGATCTTTATTACCAATTGCTATAGGACATCATTGTAGATCACATATTGTATTTAATTCCCAGGTATATTTATAGCTAAATAGTGTTAAACTAGGATATATGCATGTGTTTATTAGTTATATTAGATTACACTTATCTCAGTCATTTTCCCGTTACATCATATATCACCGCACCAACATTATCAAAGTATTTTTTTTTTCTTTTCTGGGAGGCTGGTCCCATTATCCCCAGCTAGAGCCACTACACCAAACGGAAAAGGAGCTGCTAACCAAGGTCTAGACCGGGTGGTTTTACCCCATGTTTTCGCAATGATTTTCGAGGCTTCAATAAGGTCACGACTCTACTCGTATAAATCTACTTAGACAAAAATCAACACCCTTAATCGTACCAATATCTTTTCAAATTAGAACCCTATTTGTTATCAAACTTTTCTCATAGCAGGGAGAGACATTACTGGCACCATTTTTTCTCCACGTCTAATTATATATCAAACATTATCTATTTAACCTCATCAAGCTTTGAAAAATTCACACGAGTCACCAATACATTATATCTACTATTGCACAATGGAGCTAATCAATCTTCTGTAGAACTAAATCCAAGTCAAGATTTAATTTATTACCACTAAGATATCACCCTTCAAAATTGTAATATTGACCACTATTAGATCGATTATCACAAGGAAACTTAGCACTAGATCAAAGGAGATGTGACCACCCCTATCATGCCAGAACAGAGAAAGAGAACACCCTTATTACACTATAACACATCATTATTATGCATCAAAACCATATCACATGATTCCATACAGACTTAACAACTAACTCATTAATCCTTATACTAAATAGTAGCGCTTAAACCTTTTATTTTTTGACCTCTCATAGGCTTGAGACAACACCTACATGTCCTGACCATAAACTTAAGATTTTTTGGCTTCTCTTGTTGACACATTTAGGCCTTTCATCCTTCCTAAGGCTAGCCTTGAGGTCTTTTAGGTCTCTGCAACCAAACAGAGGCTTTTCAGCCCTCAATAAAATTCAATCCTGAGGCATTTTCCCCCTCAATAGGGTTTGACCAATACTTGGTCTTGGGCACAAAACCTCCTGAAAAAATCATTTAGGAAGAATAAAAGCATCAATCTCCTTGAATACAATCTCTCAATGGATTCTCGTATTAACATCGCTATGTTTCCATGCTGATTTTTTATGATCTTCTAGTCTAATAATTACTTCTAATGATTTCTTATTTAATTCTTGTGTTACATTCATCATTTGGAAATTATACATAGAAAATATCAACTGAAAAAAATAATGATATTAGGATTATGAAGATACAGCCAAATAGAAGACAATTTTTTTTATCGTAGGAAAACCCTAACTAGGGAAAAACCCAATAACCTTTTCTTTGGGAAATTGTCCAATTCAACAAGACATTCAATTTTATTTTTCCAGTCAAACTAGGTCAAACTGAAAAATGAATAAACTCAGGTAAAACATCGTCAAACTACCCACAAATAGCCTCAGTCAAATAGGTAAAACATGGTAAACTTCCTAGACATAGGATGAATTTTGGCCTTCTGCAACTGCCTCAGAAAGTCAGTCAACTTGCCTCAGAAAGTCAGTCAACTTGCCTCATAAATTTTGTCAAATCCTGGGTCAAAAAATTCAGTCAATGCTGGTCAAACATATTCATTTGAAATTATCACTCCTTCACACATGTGAATATAAATCGGATTATCTTGTGTGTAATCCTATTTTCTCCAAATGGGTGAGGGAAAATGGCAAGATATAGTTATTGAAAGAGCCCAAATAGGTGTGTCTTGTCATTAGGTCAACCTATACTTCTTGGAGGTCCGAATTGAATTTCAGAGATGATTTAAATTCAAAATTTTATTCTTTTATATTTCTTTTATGGGATGTCTTGGATTAGCTATGAATACTAGCCACAATTACCCCAAAATTCAACAAAAAGTGGAGGAATCATCTCATGGGACCATTTTTACCAATGGGTCCCAATTTGGAAAATTAGGGTTTAAAAATTTGTAGAGATAGTTTGAGGAATTTAATGATTTTTTTTTGGGTCCAAAAATTTTCACTTATGCATGATCCCATAGAACTATTATACACATAGATTCCTTTCCATTGTCACAAGAGATACCTCAAATAGAATTTGTATGCAAAAGTTATGCCACCTAGAAGTTAACCTTCCCGTCTTTCCACCATGATTCAAGAGGATGATTCATCAACCTCATTACTCACGGAAAAGGGGCTAGCAACATGACCATGGTGAATATTATTCTAGAAGAGTTTGATTTTAAATCATACTAAGGTTTGAATGGGTCAAATTTAACCCCTATTTGTTTATTGGTTTGTGTTATAACCGAGCCACTAGGAGGAAAATCAGTTCAATTATATTATAGTGCATTTTGTTCCATAGTAGAGTAGATTAGCTGAGAGTGGATAGAGAGAGGGTAAAACAAAGAGGGTTTGTGTTCTGTCACAACCCATTGGCTACATGTATCACTTTTTTGTATTTGCACCATTTCCATTTAAAGAAAGAGTGAACATAGTAGCCTCACCTTCTAGCCTGGTATTCTCTCAAAAGGGTTTCAATGGTCATATATTTATTTTGGTTTTGTGAATGATTGCTATTTTTTTATTATCTATTTCTACATTTTATATATTACATGCATAAGCAAAAATATTAATTTAATAAATCCAAAAAGTTTAAGGAAAATTAACCCTCATAGTATAAACTTTCATATTTTAGTACATATTTATCAAATATGTTTATGGATCAATATATATATTTGTGTGTGTGTGTGTGTGTGTGTTTGTAAATCCCCTTATGGATCTATTAAAATATTATCTAGGGGAAAATCCAATAACCTAAGCATGCCATAATGTCATTAAAAAAATCAAATCTAAGTTCTAGCAATTGGGAACCCAATGGTTGAACCTAGCAACTCAAGTAGTCCTAATAGACTCAGTTCTCATTTCACCCATCCTTTTATATCTTAGCCATGTTAACTTCCATGGAGGTAATGCAACACATTCCAAGAAATTTTTATATTTCCATAGAAAGGAAGGAAATCAAATACTAAAAAAATTGATCTAATAAACTAGAATATAGTGGAGGATTCCAATAATCATGGTAGGTTTAGAATACAAGATTATTTTTTCATGAATCTAACTCTAGGATCCAAACTCATTTTGGAGTTGATTACTAGTAAGTTGGAGTGGTGGAAGAGAGATATCTTTAAGAAATACCTTTTTTTTTTTTCATATGAAGAGATGAATAGTTAGACCTTTAGAACATAGCAAAGGATGACACGTTTAAAATTACTAAAGGCTACAACATCCATTATTCATATAAATCTCACTTGGATTCCTAGTAAAGGTAAATTGATTCACATATGGAAAAATGACATTATGGGAAGTCAAATGCTAGAGAAAAATCTTGACCTTCTTTCATACAAAACCTAGATATATAACAAAGTTTAATCACGCTATAAGATATATCAATATAGTCAACTAGAACAAGAAATTAGATAGATTGGCATATAGGAGAACCTCCTCTTTTAGATCTTATTGTTTATTCCTTTGTTGTTTCCTTAAAAGGATGTACTCAATCTTGGATAGCAAAGGATTGCAAATTCATAGTTTAAAGGCTGGTATCTTCACCAACTCCTATCCCTTCATCTTCCTTCATGTTTATCCATATGGTGTAAGGTGTGGCATTCAAATGGACTTCTAGAGGTCAATATATGTTGTTGGATTGTATCTCACAACCAAGAATCTAGAAATAATAGGAATACAAGCCCCTTCCAAACGTTCCTTATGTCGAATAGAGGAGGAATCGGTACATCATTTATTTTTTAACTAAAGAACTATGGGAAGCTTCCTTCATTGGAATTGATCATTGAATGATGTAGCTATTGAGCTAGAAATAAATGTTTCTAGGTGGTACAAAGGAAATTTCACAAGAAAATCTATGTTGAGATGAGTGTGGTTTCCTTTCCTAAATGCCTTTGTTGGAAGATATATTTGGTCCACAAATCAACAATATTTACTCAAAAGATAGAAAGTCCCAAAAAAATTGCATATATAGCCAAAGGTTTATAGCATAATATTTCAAATTGAAAAAAATGCAAAACCAAGAATTTCAAATATTAGAATTGGATTAAAAATAATGGATCCAAAATTTTTTGTTGATAGATCAATATTACAATCCAAAAGTATGTAGGTTGAACTTAGGGCCTACATGGAAACTCTAAATGAAAGAACATGAATTTTAGGAATCATTAGCCATGCAAAAGACATTGACCCTCATTTTTTATGGATCATCAAAAGTTAACCTATGGGTGTGTTGAAGGCTCGAAAAATCAGGACTCTAACAAGGGGGATAACCACCCGGTTCGGACCTTAGTGCAGCTCCTTTTCTGTTTGGAATAGTGGCTCCGACTGGGGATGATGGGACCAGTTTCCCAATCTATTTATGATGTTTGTGCTAACGGGATGATGTTTTTCTTTTTGGGGTTTTATGGGGTGAATACTTGTTCTAAATCTAATCTATCTTCTAACTATTATATGCAATCTATCATAATCAAAGAAAACATCTAACTTTAAAACTATCCCGGGAGTAACGTTTACTTATGTGATCTAAAATGATTTCTAAAAGCGATTGATAATGAAGATCATTCAATCACAATAAGAAGAGAATCCACTTAAGAATGATTGTTTCATATAAAAAGTTAGCTGAAACAATATGAAAAATATATCACATAAAGAGTCATTCACATATTCAGCATAAGAGTAAGTCATCACCATACAAAAGTGCAATAATGATAACTAAACATTTAAACTTTCATACATAAATAACTGAAATGATTTATTGCTTGACACACAAGTAAAAAGTATTAAGAGATAAAAGTACCATTTGTAATACGTCCTACTCATGAGCTGCAACAATATCGATCTATCTTCAAATCACTTAACATCCACTAAGAGTACAAAAGTGCAATTTCAGTAGTAGATATTAAACTCAAATATAAAATAAATCTCGTTCCATTAATTTTATCAAAACCTCCTCAGTGGGGGGTAAGATTCACATTTTGAAGAATGTTTTTGATAAAACTGTGGACCCCTCTCTAAATGCATGAGAGGGGTTTAAATACTACTCTATGAAATCTAAAAATAAATATTACAAAAATAGATGAGGAGTTTTAAATGACCTGCGTCATTTTAAGAAAAAATAAACTAAAACAAAAATAAAATATCTCTATGACTAATCCTGCATCTGATTCTTTAGATCGCAAATATCCATCATTGGTTTTAAGAGTGTCGGTTGGCCGACTTCAGCTTTTAGCTGTCTTACAAATACGACATTGGTGAGAGCTGGCACTATCTTCTCAGTGGAAGTCATCAGGGACTTCAGGGTCATCCATTGGTTGTGTGGTTTCACCAGGTACTGCTAGTATGCTTCCCAGTTCAATCTGTTTACATGTTTAATTGCCTCTACGCTTTCCTCCAGTGCTTGTTCCCATACTTCTTGAAGCTATTGTGATTTTGGAAGAAAGCCAGGGGTGGTCTCAACTACCAAATTAGCCTTGTTTAGATTTTCATTTACGCATTCGATGACACTGTTCGCTGCTGCCATTACATCTTCCATTGCCTATTCTGCCTCCTTTAGTCGAGAATCCAATTTCGCAAATAAAATCTCTTTGTGTGATTCATCAATTTTGGGCATGTCTGCTCTCTTCCCTTCTTTGGATTTCTGCCATTTCAAGAAGTCTGAGACTTTCTTAAAAATTGAATCATATTCAAGTCGTAATTCCACGACTTGATTTGTAATATTATCGCTCATTTCGTAGCGGGAATTCCATTGTGAAATCTTCTGGCATAGTAGTTCTTTCTATTGCAAGAGCTGAGAATTGAGACCAAGTGCCTCTGTGACAAACTGCCCAAGTTTGGGACCATCCTTAAGCAGTTCAATTATATCCTGTAACTATTCTTATTTACTAGCTAAACTGCTTTGATGTGCCACTTGCATTTGCTGGAAGTCTTGCTAAAGTTTTGCCAACTGTGTTTCCGCTTGTTGGTTGATGCTGACTTGCTGTAACTGTTATTCCAAAAACAAAATCCTATCATTTTTTTTTTTAAGTAGCAATTGAACCTCTGTTGCCTTATCAATAGTTGTTGAAGCGTATGCACCTGCGACCTATGAGAGCCTAGTGAGATTTGTCGATGGATCTGTAGAGGGGTCTTTCCAAAGAACATCTAGAGGTTCATCCTCGGGAGTGAGCATAGAATCCAACTTTCTTTTCTTTCTTTACCTTCTGACGACAGCTTTATGTTGAGGGCTGTAGAATACATCTAGAGGAGGAATTTCCTCTATTCTCAATACAATCTCAAATGAGGGAGCAATGAGAATGTGCTTCATTTCCCGAGTGTTGACAACCCTTTCTATTACCATTTCTGTGGTCGCCTCTTTTAGATTTGTTGGTGACTCTACGCTTTGTTCTTTTGTCTTAAGTATCTTATTAAAATTTTCCCATTCCCCTTATAGATCAATTATGGGTGGCTTTGCTTGCTTTGTAAGAAGAGTTGAGGCTTCAGCTTGTTTTACAGACAAAGTATGCTGATCAGACTTTGTTGTAGACTGAGCTGTGTCTTTTATTGACTCCTCACTTTTACTGTGTTCATTCTTGGATTGATCGCCAGACTTTTCTGCTGATTCTTTTTCAGAACTTGTTTTGGACTTCTCTTTTGAATCCTCACTTATGCTAACGCTGGGAGTAGGATCTCTTATTGGTTCGATGATTAATTGGTCCAATGGGACCTTAGATAACCTCTGTTTTCTGTAATTGTCAAAAGTTTAGAGACCTTCTTGGTAAAAAAGAATTCATGTTGTACGCTGAACTTCTTTGAAGGTGTTTTTCTGCAGGAAAACATCATCAAGGGGATCTTTTCATGAGTAAAAACTCTTATTTTAACCATTGTGTTAAAATCACTTACAACACCAAAGGGGTCATATTGCCTTCTCGAGAACTTGGGTAGTTGTAAAGATAATACATTATTAACTTCTTTGAAAGCATGACCTAAGTCATGCAATGCAAATGCTCTGCATGTTACAGGAAATTGAGGCCAAATGACCTTCCTGGAATCTTTCAGTATTTTGCTCATTCCTCCCTTGCCGTAGGTTTGATAGGATATCTCCCTAGCCATCAGTTTGTCTGGGACGCAAAAAGGTAGCACATGGGGTGAAGAAATGCTTCCAAACACTCTGATATACGTGAAAAATTCTTCCCCAAACCATCTTGCCACAGGGAAAATATCTACCTTAGCTTCTTGGGAAAACCTTGGGGCATCTCTGTTGTAGATATTTTTATGCATCAGGAGTATAACTCCGTGACAAATTTTGAAGAAATGTGGCACAAAATTTGATTCCCACATGTCTTTGTGATAAATTTGAATGGGAAGTGGATTTTGAACCATCCACTTCCATCCCATAACAGGAAATTTGGAAACAAAACAAATAACGTCTATAACATAGGCGCTCATAAAAAATGGAGGGTAAACCCTCGAAGCAATGATTCTTTTTCTTATGTATTCTAAAATTGCAGTGGCTAAATTATTTGACAGGATTTAGGCCTAATTCATTATTGTGGCATCGATAGCCGCATCCACTAGTGTTAACTATTCTAATGAAAATTTGTTGTTGTCTGGTTTATCAAACAGTCTACATAACATAGCAGCGACAAAACAGTAATGGGAACAAAGAGAACTAGTGGCATACATACCATTTTTTTCTTTTTTGAGTCGTTCCTCATTGTTCGACCAATGCTTCGTGCATTCTGCCAAGTCTTCATTCTCCTTGGCGAACTTCTCGACAAATTGCTTGTTGTAGATGACCTGGGGTTCTAGTAATGAGCCTCAAATTTTCTGGAGTAAATAACCCCATGACTTCCTGGCTTGCTGTCTTAAACTCTTTGTCAGATATGTCTGCGTCATCTATAATCCGTTTCACCATGTCAGTGTAAGGGAGTATCTTTGGCCTTGCAGCAATGCGGTGTAGAAATGAGCATGCAAGTTCAGTTAGGGATGCATTAGAAGAGTCGCGCCCATCCACTGTAACTGTTACTTCCATAATTCTCGGTTGTTCCTCCTCCAACAACTGATACATAGTTTCCCACGTAGATGTCCCTGCATCTCAGTTACAAGTAGTGTTTGCGAACAATGGGGTCATTTTTGACTTCTCAGACACGGGAGCCTTGCCTTTCTTCACCATTTATTTGTGTGTTATGCTCTGTGTGTTATTCCTGAAAATTGTAAGCAGAGAGAAAAATATGATAAAAATGATAGTGAATGAAGAAATAATCAATAGAAGGATGAAAATAAGGTGACAGAAGGTCTTTAATTCTGAATCACATAAAAAGATATCAACTTGCGTCAAATGGTCCTTTACACTGACCCTGATCGTTCTTTTAATAAATGACCACTAATCAACTCTTATGCTTAACTTTAATGTTCATAACTTTGAATCGGAGGTCGAAAAGTACTATCCTAGAACCCTGAGCCCTTTGAATTGCGATAAAAGTGATTTTGCGATTTGCTTCGCAATATCACAGATTGCTATATCACAAAAATTGTTTTCATTAAAACCCACCGCTACATGAGTTGCTGCAATATGTAATTTGTGAGAAGCTATCACATTTCCGTTATTTGCTTATGCTTTATCAAGTAGTGCCGCACATTTGAAACTGTGATGTGATAAGGTTATATGATTTTATGATCTCTCATTTTCGCAGATCGCATTTTCAAGGGGTAACTTTTATAAGGGATGTCCGCCGTAACTATTTTGCGATGCGAGAATAATCTTTTTCGAAGCAGGTTTTTCAAGGTTTACTTAAATATTCACAAATTTTCGTTATAGAGTTATTCTTAGGCCTTTTGATCATGTAGCGGTTTTTATAAGAAACTCTTCGTTTGTGAAATTTTATGCACTTAAAGTATGAAAACTTAAATTTCCATGTTTTAGCAAGTTCCACTTTGACATCTTATTTTATTCTAAAAACAAGAAAGGCATGATTAAATGCTAAGATTTGATTTTTTTGGAAGGGTCCCTATTTATTAATGTTATTACTAACACGAATAAAAAGGGGGGGTGTTGATAGGCACAATAGGGTGGTAGGTTTAGGAGGATCTTATTAGATTGTGGAGGAAAATTAGAAGATAGTGTTTCTTGGGACCTTGGTGAATCCACAAACAACCAAGAAGAAGCTTATTGTATTCTCTAAAACATGTAACTCTTGAATATGGGATCCAACTTTTGATTATCATTAGAGACACGTGCCTCAATATCAAACTCATGCCATAAAATCCTCCCCCTCTTAACAATGAGATAACTCCCATAATACCCCATTCTTAGGAAGAAGTGAGTGACTTCCAAAAAATTCAATTTTATTACATTTTTCAAGAGCAAAATCACAAAGAATATTCATAAGCAAATGAGGCAGACTCATTAACATTTTGGGTGCTTAGTATAATGGGGGTATATACTATCATCCAATATCTTGTCTTGCCTTATCATTCTAATGAAGGAACATTTAATCACATTAAATCTCCACTTGTGTCAACATCAAGTATAATGGATTTCATAAAGGTTTTTGCATATGAAAGGATCTATGATCCACTTATTTGCATTGATATTCAAGTCAATCTATAATTTTGATCCTAGGTTGAAGTAAATCACCAAGAATGTGGGATAATAGGACTAATATTGGGATTGAGCATTTTTAATTGAAGAAATATTTATCTCCAATATAATGGCCTAGTAATAACTTCACTTGGTTTGTAACTTGTTAAATGTAATTTTATATACAGGAATTAGCTCAAGTTTGTGCTGGTCTTTGGAAGTTTTACATTCATGCAATTTGGGTTAAGTGTTTAGGATTTTCAATGCTTTAGCTCCTAATCTATCTCCTCAAGCTCGTGCACCCAATATTCCTTGGATGTGTTCCCTATTTCATGGTAATTATAAGGCTAAATTTCTAGTTTATACTTCCTTTTCGTGTTCTTGATATTTCTTTAAAGGGGTTTGGACCATTTTCAATCGAAATCTTTTGGTGACCCTATGATTTAAGAAATATGGTGACTTTATTAGGTTGTGAATATAGTGTTTTAGTGGTTTTGCCTTGTTGTGTGCACAATGAGTCCTATTTAGTGTATTGATATATAATTTTTTCTTTGAAACTTAAGAATACCGCTACCAAAAATTGGGAACATTATCTTGTTACTTGCATTTGTTCCATGGATTATAGGAAAGTTAAATAAATTGATAGGGTCCTTGATTGATAGAGGAAACCATGCAATGAAACACGACATCAATCTTCTTAGTGGTAGCAAAGGTTCATGAGAATGAACACCACTATATTACTTAAAATTCCATATTCATAGATCCAATAACTTAATAAAATCAATGAATAGAAGCATTAGAGGTATAGTGTCACTCATTCAAGAATTTGGTTCTTAATTTAAGAAAAACTTTATAGTCACTAGCCTTAATTCAAAGGATGTTCACCAACTCTATTCACCTAATTTGAAGGAAAACAATACAATGTACTAGATGCTTGAAAAGATGAACATTGGAGACTGAGGATCTCTCTATCCAACTAGGGTTGGAGGAGGAAAATGGATGCCACATTTTCCATTAAATCTTGTTTTATGTAGATTAATTAGGATCTTGGGAATAATTTTTAGAATATATACATGTAATAAATATTGGGACACAGTTGTTTTCGACACTTATATTTTATGTTTTCTAAAAATAAAGAGATAACCATTTTGGAAGACAATTTTTTTTGTAACTCTGTTATTTATCTAAGGATATAACTTTTACAATACAAGTTCTATTAGTTTATGTTAAAATAAATTATTTCATTTTATGTATGAATGAATTTATAAATCATATACATGGGAATGTATGATGCATACATGCTTCTGCATTATTAAGTTGCATTTTATGTAGATTTAGAATTGCCTTAGAGTTGATTCAACTTGTGTTGGATGATTGGAAGATTAGATATGTCGAAGAGATAATATTCCAAGATAAATGTGGTGTATAAAGGCACAATGAAACATTTAAGTACAAATTACTCTAGCTTAACATTAAAAGAAGTGTAAGAAACTAAAATATTTCCATACACAACAGATAAACATGTTCAAATATTTTCACACTTAAATCAACCCATAGGGCCATCTTATATATCACCAATATGTACCCTATTCCCTTGAAGTGAGGAAGATGAGGTCAAAATAGATTATTATGACACATAATGAACTCCTTGACTTTTGCATCATTATATGTGCCAATTGAATATTTTGTTCCATCTACTTGACCAATTATATTCTTATTTAACCGTCAAGTTGATCTCCTAGTTGATTCCTTAGTCAACCAATTAGTACACCTCCTAATTGAATCTCATATTTGACTGTTGATTTTTAACTAACTACCTCCAAAAGATCCAATGGTGTGAGGAACCTACAAAGTTTATTACTCCAACATACCCCATCAATGTAGTGCACTATAGCTTTGGGAGGTAAAATTACTTGTCACACCACCCCATAATTGTGGCTTTCTAAAGTGCAAGAGTAGACTAAAAGATAATAAACTTATATTATAAGAGAGACTTCATAAATTAATCAACAACTCTATCATATGCCGTACATTAAACAAGATTTATAACATTTTCTTGTACCATCCAAAATAATGAGTATAAATATCTTCATGTTGTAATAGGATTTTCCATAATATATATTTCATTTTAACAATCATAATACGCCATATCCATTGTCTCAACTAGGAAGCCAAGTTTTCCCATCAAATCTAAAATCTACATGGTTTCAGTACCAATAGGCATTGCACCATGATATTCTTGTTTTGTGGCTAATAAAGAGATCACCTTCTACCTTTCACAAGGCTAGGTAATGGGCCTAGTGCTATGCCAAAACACATAGCTAGATATTGGATTATTTTAATCTCCATCTACATCCCAATCTAAATTGGCACCACTAATTGACTAGTTTACTTTGTCATGACATTGCACTGTACCAGGTTGGTAAGTTCCCATGATATAAAAAACAATTATCTTTGTGGCTTTAAGGCGAATTTTTCATGGATCCTACATACATTGAGAAGTCACTTTAATGAAAAAGGAAATATCGGGTCAAGTGTGACTTAAATAAATGAGGTTGTCAACAAGTTATCAATTAAGTGTAGTGTCAAATAATCACATTCCTTGGTTAGCTTCACCCTTCACTAATAAGGTGTAGAAAATGATTTGTAGTGTTCCATTCTAATATTTTGTAAAATATTCAATGCATATTTAGGTTGAATAATAAATATATAATCATCCATTTTTATACTTGGATACCTAAAGATAAATTTAATAGGCTAATGTCAATCATCTCAAAAGTATCTACTAACTATTTCTCTAAACCCAAAATTAAATTAGCATTAGTCACAATAATGACTAAATCATCCACGTACAATGATATAGGCAATGTTTCATATTTAATATGTAGTAGCATAAATAAGGTGATCTTATTCAAAACATTTGAAATGGAGGTTGACTAAAAAAGGAACAATTGTCTCATAACATCCCCATGGGATCGTTTCAAACCATATGAGTATTTCTTAAGTCTACACGAAAGAATACCATACTTCTCAAATTTAGGGGTTTCTTCATTTAAATTTATTCAATAATATCACCATGTATAAAATCACTTTTGACATCCATTTGATGTACCTCACATCTAAAGTGAGAAACCAGTGAAAAATTAGTCACATAGAGTTCACATAGAGTTCATCTTTGCAACCGGTGCAAAGGTATTAGTGTAGTTAATGCATTCTTATTGAGAAAATACCTTGGACACCAAAAGAGTCTTATGCCTTTCAATAAAAATCCTTCAAACGTGAATTCAATCTTGTATCCCATCAACATTTGACCACATTCTTTCCTTGTGGTCGAGAAACTAAATCCTCCATCATTCTTAATTAAGGAATGAGCCTTATTAGCCATAAAATTCTCCAATTCAGGTCAACCACATGAATTTTCACATGTATCTAGATCACATCTCTAGGACACATGTTATTATAGTAAAACAACCATTTTTCTTTTTAATTTTTTTCTTAATTCATTAATGTTTCCTACACTAGCTCCAATAAATTTGGTTGTCTTCGTACCCTATCTAAGAAGACAAACTTTATTGTTGAAGAAGTTCCTGTACAAAGATCATAATAGATGGACTAAGTATGGGTCCCAAAACTTGGAGTTAAGTATATTGTTGAAGGCTAACTACTAGTTGAGCCAAACAAAGAGTCAATTGTCTAGTTGATGATACTACTAGGTAATCAATCAATCCAAGATTCAATATAATTTCCAATCGATCATTGTGCACAAGATAGAAGAAGAATTCAACAAATTGACACCCAAGGTATTTTCAACAAAGACAACATCACTTCTACATATACTATTTTATAGGTTTAAACAATCTATAGGCCTTCAACTCTTTAGAGTAGACAATCATGATACAACCATGACTCACATTGAGCTTCTTTCTTTTGTTGTTTTGGATATTAGCCCACACAATGCATCCAAAAGTTCTATGATTTCAAGATAAGGGTTTCCTTTCACTACAATTTTCAACTAGTCATATTTGATACAACTTTAGTCAAAATTTGTTTAATTTTTTTTTGAACATTAAACAATTTCAACTTAAAACTTAGTTAGTATAACTTTGGTCGGGAGCAAGAAATGTGCCATTTCAACCAAATCTTGATTATCATTATAAATAAATATAATAATGTTTTTAAGGTACAAATGTGTTAGGAAAACAGCTCACAAAAAGATAGAAAAGATAGATCAATGCCTTAGAATTCAACCTCTTCGAGGGGGAAAC
>APFE031685566.1:48290-66007 GCA_000404065.3 Pinus taeda | reverse complement strand
CCTTTAGTGTATTTTCTATCACAACTATAACAAATCCCTTTTTCTCTTTTTTCTTCTAATTGTTGTGGTGTCAACCTTATAGGTTGTGGAAGGCTAGGGGAAACAACACTTCCATCTTGATAGTTGTGAGTGGTAGGCTTCCTGGTTGCCATAATTTTGCTTTCCATTTTTATTGCTAACCTGAATGCCTTCTACAATGAATCAGGTTCCCAAAGGCAAACCTCATGTTGGATATTATCCTTTAAAGTCCCTATGAACACATCAATCCTATGCTCCTCTGGAATATATTTTACCCTTATGTTCAATTTTTGGAAGTACTCAATGTGCTCCCTCATTGAACCCTTTTGTTTGAGATTTATCAATTGGCTAAAAAAGGTGCTGCTTTTTGTATCCTCATAATGTGATATAATTTCTTCCGTAAAAATTCCCCAAGTGAAAATTTGTTTACGAGAGCAGAGCCATCGATACCATACAAACTGATTTGGTTCCAAATATAAAGTTGCAATACGTTCCTTTTGTGTGTTTTGCACATTATGGAGATAAAAAAATTGCTCCATCTGTGGTATCCATGTTCTGGGATCCTTGCCATCAAACTTCTTCATATCGATTTTTTGAACATGGTGGGTCTTCAATCCAACATTAGAGCCTATGAAATCATTATTAACATTTCTTTTTTTCTCATCATGAATTTCCTTTACTACCCTTTCACCATTAGTGACCATTTCATGTAGCAACTTATTCAAATTTATCTTCAATTCTTCCATCTTATCATCCATGCCATTCATCTTAGCATCCATGCCACTCATCTTGGCTTCATTTACCTTTAGTGAGAGTGAAATTTGTTGTACTTGGTCTTGTAATTTTGATATATCATGTTGCATTTCTTCCTCTTCTTCACGAGTCATGCTAGAGCTTTCAGGTCGCTTACTAGGTGTTTCCATTTTCTCTCTTTGGGGCATTAATTAATGCTAATAATTCTTCACTATTCCCTTTGAATTCCTTCAAACTAAATTTTCAAACCAATCTTATGCAAAATTAAAAGAAAAATACACACATTTTTTTCACTTTGTAAAAGATCAATATTGAATTTGTTGTATCTCTGTAACTGCGGATCTCGAATAACTGAAATATCGTCCCACAGTAGCCCTTTGAGTCCTCTTTCTAACCCCACAAGTTTGATCAAGATTGGATTCTCCAAGGAAGAGTTATGTGAAATCTACCACGGTGACTTGATTATAGACTAGTTCAGTAGAGCGAACTTGTATGACGTGCCACGTGTCACTGTTTCAACCTTAGTACCTGAAACTAATACACACAAACTAAAGGCCGTCCTCTTTCTGAAACTTCTTACAAAATTTCAATCTGATGCTCAAAATAAAAGTTATGACTATTTTCCTCAAGTCACCTATTTGGAATGTAATTCGGGAGTTTGCAAAAACCCTACCTTAGATCACATCTCCACAAATATAGCAATAAATGCTCTGAAATTTGTACCCGAAGTTCAGAACGATTTCGGCTCAAATGGGTTTTTTTGTAGCTTTTGAAATGTCGCAGAAACAAAGTTATAGCAAAAATGCTGCAATGGCCTGTTTGGAGCAGCGAAACCCTAGAATCCAAAGCTCTGATACCAAATGTTAGGAAACCAGCTCACAAAAAGATAGAAAAGATAGATCAACGCCTTAGAATTTAGCCTCTTCAAGGGGTCAACCTCCTTTACAGTACAAAAATGAACAATTCTTGGATGATACAAATGACTAAACCTCCCTTCTATATATAGGAGTCTAAGGGGTCACAATATAGTCAAGTCAACATAACAGTAATAACATAAGGGCACAAAAATAACAATAGTGGGTTTCTATGGGGCATACTAATAGCAATATGGGGAAAATAGGGGCACAATAATAACAATATGGGATACAATGAAAATATTAATGGGGGAAATCACTAGTATTATAGGGGCCTAACAAAATGTATATGAATATATACCAATTTTTAATAATAACCTTTCAAATTCCCTGCTCACATATTCTCCTCCATTTCCAATTCTTGAAAATTTCACAATTTGAATGCATTTATTTTCAACAAATTCTTTGAAGTCCTCGAACTCTTCAAAAACATGACTCTTGTTATTCAAGAAATATACCCAATTATATCTCTAAAATTCATCAATAAAGGTCAATACTTACCTTGCACCAACTAGAAATGGTTTGGTTTATGGAACATAGTTGATTATCAACAAGTTTTAATTAAGTCTTTTCTCTCCAAGATTTTCTTATTTCAAATATATGACGATGATTCTTACCAATTGTTAGGGGTTTTATATGTTTATATTAATTCCCTTCACTTCAAATGTCGACCAAGGTTTGTAATCTTCGAGCTGCAAAATATCAACGAAGGATTTTCTTGTTTTTCAGTGTCAGTTTGTCATTCTTCGTTGATGTTCTGGGCCTTATACATCACATTTTATTTCCTAACATGTATGTACAAAGTCTTGTAGTTATGATACTTCTCCTTTAACCTTAGGTTCTTCCTCCATAGTTTATCAACTTGGTAATTTAAATCCTTCTCAACAGGAACAAACACATCTTCAGGAGGCAACTTGTGTTTCCTTGAATCGTTCCCCTCATAAGCTAACTTTTCTTGGATCTGAATGACCATCGTTTCATCCATTCCTTTTCCTATTACAGGCCCCTATTCAAATAGATCATTATGTGAAGAGTTATTTTGAAGTTCATCAAAGTTATCAATATGTCCCTGTTCCTCAGGTAAAGATTTATCTAGCTTATTTGTTCTGATAGGTACTTGAGAGGAACTCTTCATGTTAACCTCTTCCTTTGGAGAAGATAAAACATGCACCGAACCAAGAGATTGAATGATCTATGGAGGGAACTGTTGATGTGCCATACTTTGGGTAAACCTCATACCCTACTGCAAGGTTGGGATTTTTGATGTATTCAAAATCTCCTCTGACTGTGAGAGTAGGGACAAGTTGATGTTGGCACCATTTCCTTTTTCTCTTGAAACAATTTCCTCTGCCCTTTCTTAGTAGATGCCTTTAACTATTCCCTTTCTTGTTTCTTTGTTGTCAAGGCAACTGATTATGTAACCTTTGTTCAAGGTTTCTTCTGCCTACCTTCTTATGGTTTCTCATACGTCAGGTCTTTCTCTTCATGACTATGCATATCTATACTCTGTTTGCAAGGTCCTTTTCTTTTCTTCCCTTGAGATACTAAGGTTTCTTTCTCTGGAGCAGGGTTATGGTTTGTTGAGAAAACTTCAGATGGGGACTTTGCTACACTTCCCTTTGCTTCCTACGATCCCGGTTCTTTTACAAACCTTTTCTCATGCTTAGGGGGTGATTTAACAAGGGTTCCAGATTCCTTTACCAAATTATTCATTTTAGGATTGATTACTCTCTTCCTATATTTTAGTTGGTCCTACTCCCTAGGAAAATTCTTAACCAAAAATTCTTCCCAAGTTTCCTTTCACTGCTCTAGCTCATGAATAATAATCATTTTAATAAGACTGTAATGACATAAACTAGTTTTAGCCCTTTTAGAAGTCGACTAGACACTTCTAGCCACTTTATGCAGACTTTGACATAGGAAGAAAGGAAAGTTGACATCATGACCATCTGTAAAGTGGAGAATAAGCCTTATATGGTAAAGAATACGACTGCATACCTTCCTTCACAAGTTATAAACCTATGTAACATGGTGAGAAGTGGCCACCATTCTTCTGCAATGCATCTCTTGAGGATGACTTTAGACCAGTTGATCGATTTATACGCCAGATTGATGAACTTCAGACATTCTTCCAAGTCAAGATGGACCCATTTGAAATACTTCTCACTAGTTAGAGGTAACCTTGTCACTTTTCTCATTAGTAGTTATGCTACCTCTATCTCAATATCTCCAACTTTTGCTGTCTTCCCATTGAAACTTCAAGCAAATTCCATGGCTACCTTATCATTATGCCCCTGAAACTTCTGGAGAAAATTCATCCACCCCTTTTCTTCAAAACTAGGTTTACATGCAACATATTCATGGCTAACATGGAACTGAATGAAGGTGGGTTCATGATTGTCAACCCCCATGCTGACAATGAAAATAATTTCAAGGCCAATTAAGGAATTGGGAGGTCGCTAGCTAATCTGGAGAGAGCTATGGAATTGGGAAAGGCTATGAAATTGAGAGCGAACAACTTCTCATTCCAATTTTTTTTTTTATGTTTCAAATAGACAATGGGGTCGATTAGGAAGGGCAGCCATGTCTTTTTTTGGATTATGATAAGAATTGTGTTGATCTACAATGATGGTAGAAGTACCAAAACATATATCATGACAAAAGTCTAATAATCATAATTTGTTATTAGATATGACAATTTGTATTACTCATGATGGCATATTTCAATGGCATTAGGGAAGAGCATATTAAGTCATGATAACATATAATTCAAATGAATGGAGGTCATACCACTAATCAAATTCTCTTACTCACATTCTCTGTATTAATCCAAATAAATGAAAGTTTATCCATGCATTTATTTGATTGTGTAATGATGGCTAGAGATTCGAAAACAATGAGTGAGAGGACACCCTTAGCATTATCAAAAATTAATGTTAATACTTTTGCAAATGTTGAATTTGATTTAGATAAATTGCTGCTTTTAATTATAAAATTTTGAAGTTTCCAAATTGATACCTCTGAATTTGGTGTTGCCACTAAAATTGATGTTATCAAACTGGTGTTGAATATAATGATACACTTTAATTTAATATTATCCTGACCATGATCTAGAGTACCGAACTAGTTCAATACTAAACCTTTTAGGCAGTGTTTAAATACTGCATTAAGTACTGAAATATTGAAATTGTCCAGGTGTTGTATGTGAAGACTAGTAGCAACAAAAGTATTGAACCACTCAAATTGTGTTGGAACAACAACTAAGGAGCACAATTTACTAAAATTACTCTCAAACTAGCTTGGAACTAGTATAGAAGAATCAATTAGACTGAAATATAACCATATTTAAAATTGTTACTCAAACCAAATTTTGGAACCACTATTCCATGGATTTTCGGCCAGGCCTGGAATAGTTACTTACTAGTATCATTTCAATTTTAGAGATTCTGAAATGCACCAAAGAAGAATTCACATGTTTCCTTCCTGTAAATATTCTATCGAGCCCAGAAAAGAACAAATCGCTATTTGGTAGATCCCTAACTACTAGTGTCCCCTCAAATTTAACAAGTCCAGGTTAGTCTCTCCTCAGAGTCTTCATTTTTAGGGAGTCTAAAGAGGCTCAAAGTAGACTCAAGGGGGGATTCCTTTTTGTAACTATTTTTCCAAGCTTGGAAAAGAACAAATCTGTACTTGGCATATCCCTAACTACTATTATCCCATTGGTTTTAACAAGCTTGGGTTAGCTTGTGCTCTGAGAATTCAGTTTTAGAGAGTTTGAAGATGCTCAAAGTAGACTCCAAGGTGTCCTTTTCTTTAAATAATCCATCAAGTCTGGATAAAGGAATAATCCTACACTTGACAAATCTCCTCCTTATTCTATATGGGCCTATGGAGGAAAACAAAAATTAAGTTCAAAGTTATTATATATATCTATCTATCTATATAATATATATATATATATATAAATTCAATTTGAAGACCCAGTAGGAGCTCAATCCCCCTTATTAATCAGCTTCATCTATGGGTTCTATAATATAGTTTGTAAAAATTCTTGTTTGGAAAGTCGCTGGTGGTGGAACTCTAAACTGTGTCCTTTTACCACAAATGGAGTCTAATAATCATCAACAGTCTTAATTTTGACTGAGCCATTGTTAAAAATTACTGCCACTTGATAGGGTCCTATCCATCTAGTTGAAAAATTCCCTTTGAAGTGTTTGAACGTGTTGTCATACAATAATTCCAAGTCTCCTGGTTGAAAAGTTTTCTTTTTGATATACTTGTCATGCCAACAAGCCCTCTGATCTTATATCAACATAGTATTTTGGAGAGCATCTTGCCTAATCTCATCAAGTTCGTTCAGCTGTAGCATTCTTTGTTTCTGAGCTTCATTCAGATCCATCCCTAGTTTAGAAACAATTTGAAATTTTTTCACCTGAAACTAAATGGGTAGCAGCACCTGCTTCCTATATATCAGTTCATAGGGAGTATACCCTGTCACATTTACCCATGTTATTCTACAGGACCATAATGCTTTTGGTAACCTATCAACCTAGTCTCCATGATGCAGCTGAATTGTTTTAGTAAGAATAGACTCCAAGACTTTATAGGTAGAGTCTACTTAACCATTTTCCTGAGGATGGTATGGTGTAAACTTTCAGTGCTTGATTTGGTATTGTTTAGTGATGACTTTTGCTAGTTTAGAAGTAAATTATGTCCCTTGGTCAGTAAGAATCTCCCTAGGCACTACAAAATGAGTAAATATATCTTGAGAGAGAAAATCTACAATCAACTTTTTAGTGGAAAAATATAAAGCTTTGTCTTCCACCCATTTTTTCACATAATCAGTACAAACTAGGATATACCTCTTCTTCTTGGACATAAAAGAAATAGGCCTTAAAAAATAGAATGCCTATTTTTTGAAGGGTTCAATTGTTACCTGGGTTTGAAGAGGAATTTCATCACTTGAAACTTCTTTTCCCATCCTCTGGAAAGAATCGTAGCTGGAAACAACTTCTTAGGAGTCTTTGAAAAGGGTGGGCCAATAATAGCCTGCGTGCAGCACTTTGTAGGTTGTCCTTTTATCCGGAAAATTCCCACCACATGGTTCACTGTGGCATGATTTCAAGAAATCATACATCTCATCCTCCCTCACACATATCCTCATAATTAGATCAAGATTAGTGCGGTACAAATATCCTTCTATCCATGAATAATTAGCTCTCAGTTGAACAATCTTATTTTTTTCCTTGGCGGATAAGTTTTGTGGTAGCTTGCTTGACACCAAGTAATTGGCCACATCAGCAAACCAAGGAGTATGAGTGGAAATGGAAAATAGATTCTCATCAGGAAAATCATCTGGAACTAGGGAAACATCTGATGACATGTTCATTTTGGACAAAAAGTCTACAACTAAATTGTCTTGTCCAGTCCTTTCAATCATTGTAATGTTAAAAGCCTGAAGCAAAAGTAACCATCTTGTGATTCTACCATATGTAATAGGTTTATTCATAAGAAATATAATGGTTGAATGATCAGTATGGACAAAAGTTTCATAACCAGTAATATAATTCCTGAACTTGTTAATAACATGGAATATCGCTAGCAATTCCTTTTAAGTGACAATATAATTCAGTCTCGTAGGTGAGAGATTTTTGCTAACAAAATAAATAGCATAAGGAATTTGATTCTCCCTTTTACCCAGCACAACTCAAAGGGTTGTGTTTGATGCATCAGCACACATCTGAAAAGGGAGGGACCAATTGGGCCCCCTCAATATTGGTGCAGTTGACAACTTGTAGATTATTACTTGAAAAGAATTTTGACAGTTAGTGTCCCATGAAAAATCAAAATATTTAGCCAACAATTTGAACATAGGAGCAACAAGTTTAGTAAAAATTTCAATAAATATTCTATAATACCTTGCATGCCATTGAAAGCTTCTTACCTCTCTCTGTGAAGTTGGAACTGTAATTTGTGAAATTACGTCAAATTTTGTAGGGTCAATCTTTATCCCAGATTATGAAACATCATGGATAAGTACAACTCCCTTAGTTTGCAACATTTTACATTTTTCATTGCTGAGGGATAGATATCTTTCTTGATAGTGAATCAAAACCTTTTCTAGATTTTCCTAATGCCTCCTAAAAATCATTGACATACATTGTAAAGTCATCCATGGAGACCTGTTGGCTTATATGGGCCTGTCCCAGGTTCGGAATCATTATTTAGCCAAACAAATCCTGTAGCTACCAGCCCTTTCGGCAACAACCCATGGAGCGCAAATTGAGGTCTCACTTGAGGTAGCAGGGGAGGGTGCTGGAACCAAGTTTTTGCACCCTTGGGATGTCTTGATGTGGTCTGGAGGTTTCACACACTGTTCTGTAGCCTCGCGCTGCTCTGCTTCTACGTGGATCTGAAACAGGATATTCCTCAATACTAATTACTTAATGAGTTATTATAGATTAGATATACTTATTATGGTCTTTAAGCAAACATTTAACAAAAATAACCAGTCCGCGCACTTAAAAAAGATGCAGATTTGCATAAACTCATACCATAATCATACGCGAGTAGATCAAACAGTTATATTAACCACAAATTAGCCAGATCCACAATAATTCATATTTAACATAGAATTTTAGAATCAACTTATCTTTATTCAATTCTTTCACCAATACATCCAGATCCGCCCTGCGCCCTCAGTTCCTGGTGTCCGCACACATAACTGCAGACTCTACTAGGCCTCTGCACACACAGCTGTAGAGCCTCTATCTACCTACCAATACCCTTGACTCAGACTTACCAACGCTTCAAGACTTCACTCCTCAAAATCCCATTACATTCCAGATCCAAAAGTACATCCTAAAAGCTACCTTCTACCCATAGATCCTTGCTCTATTTATACATTCCCATGGTCCGGCAAGCCGACTTACTTCCTATTATTCTATATTATTTCTTGGGCAGACAACCGTTTGAATCGACTTATTTACAATTCACGCTCCACGAACTTCGCAGAGTCTTTACCATACCTTTCCTAAAATTGCGGGCTTTGAGCCCCAAAACTGTTATGTGGGCCCTTTGCTACCCAACAGTCCCCCAACACAATCATCGTGACTCGTCCCGAGTCACTCGACTGGTGTAACAATATTTGCGCAGAGGTTAGACAACAATTTCCGTGCTTCACTAGTACTTACAACAAACTCATTCGTAATCTGTTGTACTCGTTCAACGCGGGCTGCTAACACATTATTCTCTGTCGTAGCTTTTGCGCTAGGTGCATATTCTGCCTGCATGTGTGCCACCTTATGCTCAATGGCGGTAGAAACTACGAATGCCTCATCAATCCATGACTGGAGATGTTCTTTAATCATTTCTTCTTTCTGGCGCGCAGCATCAACTTGGATTTTCAAAGCCTGGGCCTCCTCCATCTTGGCCAAGCGCTACATAACCACAACCGTCTATGCAGTCCCTATGATATTATCATAGGCTTGTTGGAGCTCTCTTGCCTCGGTCTCCAGTCGCTGTAGGGTAGGATCTTCCTGGAGTGAAGTGAGCATAATAAGTGACCGAGTCAACAAGTCAGGGCATTCCTTCATGCATCGGGTGATCTTTTCCTGGCCGAAGCTAATGATGCTTTTGCACTGCTCGGTGACCTCTGTTGGCGTCGAAGGCTATGCCTGCAGCTTCAAATCTGCAATATTCAAATTGAGCTCCAATTGAATCTTTGCGGCCTCCTCCTTTGCTTCACGGAACCCACTAGCCAGCTTGTGGATTCGTATGCCAACAGGAAAGTTGGGTGCAATCTCCAGCTTAAGGGCATGCGAACATGCTTCCCCAACCAGTTGCTCCATTTGTTGACTCTGTGCAACGGCTTCATCCCATTTTAGGCTCAACTGTTCTATATTAATTCTCTATTCGCTGAGTACCTGTTCCACGGGCCTCTCCCTGGCGCAAAGCTCCATCGTGGCACTGTCCTAGAGTTGGTACAAGCTTTCGCGCGGGAGGGCAGCCAAATTGAGTCCTAGCCCTATAAGTCGTCCTACCACAACTTTTTCCTCCTCATTTTCTGTTATCAATGCTCCTGCTACGCATTCCTTAGTGAGCGCAATGACTATGGTTGGAACCTCGGTGCTGCAGCATTTCCACATCACTTTTCCGGCTAGAAACTGGGTAGCAACTCGGTCTACCTTATCTGAAATATATCAATAACATACCCTCGCTGCCCCTTCTCAAGCTTATATTTCTTTTTCAGGGTTTCTATCATTGTTACATCACCACTCTTATCGACAATTTCCCTGGGGTCTCTTCCTTCGCAGGGAAGCTGCGAGATCCTATGAATGAGTTCGGCAATGATGCGAATGGGTTTGGCAATCCATAATATTTCATCATGGACCAAACATATCGATTGCCTGATTACCAATATTGTGATAGGGGGTTGGAGAAAGTGGGGGATGGACAAGAGACAGAGAAACCTGGCCTTTTCCACCTTTTGCAGCCACTCCTTTGGCTGAAGGGTTGTAACTGTCCCTTCTGCACTCTGCCCCATCAGTGCACTAGTCGCCAAATGGAAAAATTTTGCTATATCGGCTAGGTCCCAGTCTTCAAATTGCATTGTCAAAATACGGCCAACCATCGAGCTTTCAACTAGAACCCCTTTTGTAAGAGACGAGCTGATGAGTATATTATCGACTTCATCTAGATTGGTAGGTACCTTAGCCTTCCCTTTGCTTGGAGGCACATACTTGGGCTGCCGTACTAGCTGGATAGTATCCTTGTCAAGGTTTATTTCTTCGACATATGTTGGAGAGCTCGCTTCCTCCTCGTCGCTTTCAATTGTGACAACTTTTCCCTTTTCTTCCATTGTGAGCTTGCTAAAGTGTAGATGTCACGACGACCTCCTTACTGGTTCTGAAATCTGGGGGTCCTTTTTGGTCCGCGGCATCTTGGGTGATTTAGGGAGTTCAACTACTTGTGGTGTGGGATTCTGTGGACTCTTTATGGTAGGGTTTATTGACCTGAGGAATGAGTCTTGGTATTCCTTTGGTAGTGCTTGAAACCATGGGCTTTCCTTCAATACTTTGTCATTCATCTTGCTCCTTTTGGCCAGGACCCAGGGTGTCCAATTCTTCACAAGATGAAACTTTATGGTATGCCCCTTTGCTTGCTTGATATATATGATTTCAAATTCAAAATCAGTCGTTCGCCCCCCTCGTGGCTCATTAATGCAAATTTGGTGGTTATCTTGACACCTTAATTTCCCGTTGCCCGCTCCTCCGTGTCTTAAGTGATACATCTTTTCATGAATAGTACCTGCAATGGTTTCTTTCCATTCCCTCCCTGTGGGAGCATAGCCCCTGGTGCACGGGTGCGTCCAATGTAGTTGACCGTCCTTGCACAACTTTTTTGCAGCCTGTTTTATAGTCCCATGCCCTCTTCCAACTACGTGGGGCACTAGGACTGGGCATTCTACAGATAGTCAGGTGGGCGCACCCGTCGTGCGAGCCTTCCGCTTCACTACTAGACTAGCCTGCGAGCACCATTCGCATTCCTTTGAGTCTGATGGTGTATCACAGTTTGTGTTTCCATGTGCCCTAGGGTGCAGGCACAACCATGCTAGTAGGGTCGCGAGTTGTCCTGATCATGTAGGAGAGTCGACTAAGTCCGGTGCCTTCAATATCTCTCGCGCGCAGTCTGTGTGGGTGAGTTATAATTTGATTTGATCAACTTCTTCCTCTAGCTTCACACTTTTCTTTCGTAGTCTAACCCCCATTTCCGCTAACTCGCGAAGTCTCATTTTGCCACACCGAACGTCTTCCCATAACTTTTGAATTCTATCACATAGTTCTTCAGGTGCAGGTCAGACCATGGGGGAAATGGCTCGTCTGGCTGTGGATAGAGTTCCCTTGGCATACTCAGCTCTGGGTATGGTCGTATTGGCCCAGTTGACCCTTGCTTGTGCAGATTCAGTTGGTGTGATGGATGCGCAAAATATGGCCATGCCTTTTGTTGTAAATGGATGACTGCCCTGTACTAGTGCACACGTCCTCCAATCCGTACATGGAACCGCCTTCTTCTTCTCAGCTTCCCCTACGCACGTAGTGCTTCATTCGATGTACCATGCTGCTTCTGGGCTATGACTAAGGTGTTAAGGCTGACGAACTGCCCCTCGTTGATGGTGCTGTTATCCATAGGCCGTTGTCTTTCTTTCGTGTTCACGTGTCACAATGATCTAATCATCATATTACAGTTAAGTGTCGTAACTTCATGCAATCATTTCTACCATCGCTCAATCTCTTCATCTGAATCCGATGTATAGGAGCTATCGTGCTCCCATGATATTCTTCCATCGTCTGTGGGATTCACCCAATCCTGGCCTTGAGCTGTCATCTGATAGATGCAGTCCAGTTCATCGTCGCTCTCCTTGTCATGCACTGGTTCGGTGTAGCATTCTCCTTTAGCTAGGTCCAATGAAACTATTACCCACAATGACTTCTTTTTGAATGTCATTGTCCGTCTTTTTAAATTGATGACCCCGTTCATGTCTGTGGCCCAATCGATTCCGAGCAATATAGGGTAAGGATTACTGTCATCAACAATTTCTATTACCTCGAAGTTGGTCTGCGTACTTACACCTTCAATGTACACTGTCACCCCTTGTAGTCAGCCCATCGGTAAGATCTTTTGTTGGTTGGCCATCCTTAGTTGAATTGGGAACCACTGCAGTGCGGGCTTACCCATAAATTCTCATGTTTTCTTAGGTAACACGTTCACATCCGGGCCTAAGTCTAGAATGACCTGGTCCATCTCGTATTCGCCGATTTGCATTGTCATTCTCATCTCTCGTCTGTGTGCAGAGCATGTCTTCCTAGTTTCCAGACTATAACAGTTTGCCCGACCTGGCGCACTTAGTGATAAGCTCTTATAGTCCTTTAATGACTTGACTGTCACGCAACAACTTCATGTAGGTTTCTAGAAAGGTAGTAATCATGGAGGGATCCAGTCCTAGCTCAATTTGGTCCCTCCTACGTGGAGTAGGGATTTCCGTGAAGCTCTTCTGAGCTTCCTTAGGCATCCTCTTCCATTTTTCCACCTCAGAGTCAGTTTCCTTTATAGGGGCATTGCGCCCCTTCACGTCTTCTGCAAGATCTTTCCACGCCTCACCTCCTATGGTTGCACCACTCCTTAACGCCATGTTTATACTGGGGTCCTCTTCGCATGGTTTTGATCTCATCATTTGGACATTTTGAGTTGGGGTGGGCTGTAAGACTCCCTTCTCACGCATCTGGGCAATTAACGTTGGACAATCTACCATTTCATGATCAAACTGCTTACAATATGGAAAGAGATCTTGGTCGGTTTAGTGTAGTCGTGAGCATAGTGTCTTGGCCCTCCACAGTTATAACAGATCAGCTGTCCGTGGCCCCGGTCGGGGCCCATTCCTCTCCCTCGGTCATGTCCTTGAAATCCTCCATGTGGTCCTACAACTGGGTCAAAACCTCATGATTCATTCTGCACTCGGTAGGTTGGGGTCCTTTCCATCATTAAGTCATAAATTTGACATGTTCGCTCATTGTGACCCACTGATCAACAAAATTTACAGTATAGCTGCTGCGGGGTCAGGGAATACTTCTGCAATAGGTGGCAGTTATCCGTTGCGTGTTTTCCACCCTCTTGACAAATCACACACCAGAGCGTAAGTGCCGCACTTGGTCCTGCTTGTACCTTCAATTTTAGTGGCATCAGCCCCCCGCACAAGATAGTTCGCAAAGACGGGGAAATGGTCTTTGTCATGTGCTTAACTTTTACATTTAATGCATCCTACCTCTGTACGCACCTTCGATCGGGTCGCCCTTTCCTGCTTCAAGCTTTGCATTTCTAAGCTCAGGTTTTGTAGTTGTGCGTGGATTTGCTGAACTCCCAACCCTGGATCCTGTATTGGAGTTTCATGAAATCTCATCATGGTTTCTAATGCTTTGGCTTGGGTTGAGATCTTTTGCTGTGATAGCGCCTTCCTTAGATGTGGTGTCAAGGACGCCACAAACCATGCACAATGCTGTGCATCCATCAATGTCATGTTAGCCTCGCAGATTGTGCTCTTTAATCTCTGATCCAGATGCCACGGGGTTTCACCTGGTAGCATCGCTATCTCTTTGAACTCAATGACTGACTGCGTCTTTGATTTTGCTCGACCAAATTCTTTGTCCAAGGCATCCTAGATCGCCATTATTCCCACATTTGGATGGTCGCTTGAGTACTTTATGTACCACACCAACGCACGGTCTTGCCGCGTACTAACCAGGGTAGCCTTTTTGATGTTACCATTTGTTATGCCTTGGGCTTCCCATACAGCCTTTACCACAAACCAGAACTGACCTAGTTCCTCATTTCTTGCACCTTTAAACACTGGCAACTTGACTGCGCTCACCATCCCAACCTTCGGTGGTGGCGGAGGTGGAGGTGGGGTGGGCGAAGATGAAGTTGACGTCAGAGAAGTAGGTCATGGCATAGACGGAGGTGGTATCAGTGGAAAGAACTACTTAATCAACCAAACCACGCTTCTTGGAGAGAACCTTGCAAGCTCCTCTTTTCTCTCCCACAAAATAGAAATTAGCAGACTGTCCTCTAATCCTTCAGTTCCTCGGTAGCCTCTTCCACTCTACGTTACGCCAGACATCAATAAATGTGCATAATCTATTTTTCACACAACAACATCTTAATCCAAGTGTTCAACGATTTAATATACTTACTTCATGTTCCTTGGAGAAAGCGACTTTTTGCTTCACTATAGCTCACGGTTGTGTCTAACGCGAACTCAGTAATAAACCCTCCTATTACTGGGTCCAACCAGTGATCTACCGCACTTGTGATTTTATCTTATGATGCTTCCAGACTGCGCACCAATTCTGGAGTCCACACAATAGGTTGATCTAGTCTGCACCTTCCCACACTGTCGGCTAACCTCGCGATCCACTTGTACAACTCTATCGGGAATGTTACAAAGAAGATTTCATGGATATCTGTGTATATGTAATGATCCAACCAATCTTCCTCTGATATTCACGGGTTCCTGTTTTCCTGGCCCACGAACTCGTGAAGCTTCAGATCCAACCACTCTTCAATTTATTTCTTTGTAGGGTTCCAGTGTTCCGACATCAGACACCCCTTAGGCAGATCCCAATCCTAGCAACGGAGCCATTTGTTGGCTTATATGGGCCTGACCCAGGTTCAGAAGTGTTATTTAGCCAAACAAATCCTGCAGCTATCGACCCTTTCAACAATAGTTCGCGGAGCACGGACTGAGGTCTTACCCGAGGTAGCAGGGGAGGGTGCTGGAACCATGTATCCGCACCCTTGGGATGTCTTGATGTGGTCTAGAGGTTTCGCACACCATTCTATAGCCTCGCGCTACGCTGCTTCCGTGCAGATCCAAAACAGGGTTATTCCTCAGTACTAATTACTTAATGAGTTATTATAGATTAGATCTACTTCTTATGGTCTTTAAGCAAACATTTAACAGAAATAACCAGTTCATGCACTTAGAAAAGATACATATTTGCATAAACTCATACCATAAGTATACGCACATAGATCAAATAGTGATATTAACCACAAATTAGTCAGATCCGCAATAATTCAGATTTAACACAGAATTTCAGAATCAACTTATCTTTATTCAATTCTTTCACCAATACATCCAGATCTGCCCTACGCCCTCAGCTGCAGGGGCCCGTGCACACAGCTGCGGACTCTACTAGGCCTCTGCGCACGCAGCTGTAGAGCCTCTACCTACCTACCAACACCCTTGACTTGGACTTACCGACACTTCAATACTTCGCTCCTCAAAAACCCATTACATTCCAGATCCAAAAGTACATCCCAAAAGCTACCTTTTACCCATAGAGCCTCGCTCTATTTATACATTCCCATGGTCCACGGACCATGGGCAAGCCGACTTACTTCCTATTCTTCTATATTATTTCTTGGGTAGACAACCCTTTGACTCGACTTATTTACAATTCACGCTCCGCGCACTTCGCGGAGTCTTTACCATACCTTTCCAAAAATTGCGGGCTTTGAGCCCCAAAACTGTTACGCGGACCCTTTGCTACCCAACAAGTCCTCCACACAGTCATTTATAAGGTCACCAAAAATGGCTAAAACAACCCTTTAAAAAGTGGCTGGAACATTACACAAGCCAAATGGGAGGACTTTGTAGGTGTTAGCACTCAAATCTACCTTAGGCTGAAATAAGGTAAAACTCAAGGCTACATCAAACCACGCTCATCCTCGTAGCTAGCCCTACGAGGACAGGAGAGGGCTCTCTCCAAGTCAATCTCGAAAAAAGGTAATCAATGAGGTCGAGATGACTAAATTGATGACTAATTTTAGGCTAGGTATGAAGTACAACGACTTTGAAATTGACGTTTTGAAGTTTTGTTGAATTCAAGGGAAAGGCAATTTTGGGTGCGGGGATGAGGCACAGTTTTTGCAGAGGTCTACTTGGGGCAAGATAGATGATTGTTTTGATGCCTTTAAAGTGATTGAATCAATAGATATCATTGGTGAGAGGTTAAGGAGAGCAAGAAACTTTCAAGGATTCTCCATAAACAGATGAAAACATGGAAAATTAAACAAACTTAAAGGCAGAGCACAACAAATTATTGATTCTACCTTAACACTTCATTTGCTCAATTGCAGAAGATAAGAGAAGGAAAGCGATGCACATAAACAACTTACAAATACTGAAAGAAGCACACCATCAACACATAAAGCCACATGAATCCCAAATAGTGCTACAAAACCCTGGTCTTTCCTTTGCCAAAAATGCAGATAAGATATGTACAATAGAGTGTCAAGCTATTCCCAAGAGTCCAACCTCTCCAACCCCTGAAAATGATTGAGAAATTACATAATATAGGAAAGAAAACCCATTTCCTTGCCTCTATGGGTCGAGCTCATCATCCTAGGAGCTGTTTCAACCAATTCTAAACAAAGCACTGCAATCTAGGCAGTCAAAACAACTTGCCTCTATAAGCTAGGAAACCAATTCATTCATTAAATTTTTGCTATTTTGTGAATGAATCATCTATAATAGGTAAAAGTGAGTCCAAAATAACATAATTTTTCATTAATTACATCAAGAGGAATGAAAAATCACATCACAAGTCAAAACTGGTCAAACTGGCTTCATTTCTTGAGCTGAGGATGAAAATTGTGCCAAAAAACCCTGTGCGCCACGCGCCACATAGGGAGCTTTGCAGGAGGCTTTTGGAGGCCTTCCCGGTGTCCAAATTGGGATCACGATAGCGCGTTTGAAATGTATTTGAGTCTACTTTCCAACCCAATTGGAAGTTTTCAATTTGGAGTTCAGTTTCCTTGTCAAAAATCAAATCTCCCAAGACTGGTCAAAATGTGCCAAATGAGGCTGCCTCAAGGCAGAGTGTTGTTGCAGTCAACTTTTGAATGCCTTCCTCAACTCCAAATTAAGCTTATGATAGCTCGTTGGAAATATGTTTGTGTCTAGTTATCATTTGACTCATCAAGAAAGTTATTTGGCCAACCAAGCTAGGATAAAACTTGATTTTCCCAAGGTCACTATAGAGGTGCATCAATTCTCCCGAGGCGATTGTATTTTTGACATTTCTCTAAAAAAATGACACCTGTGTAAAACATGAAGGAGATTTTTATTTCTTGTCCTGTTTTGGACAAAAACCTCTCTCATTTTTTCAAAATTCATCTTTGATTTCTTTGGAACATCTTTTGAGTGAAAATTATCCTGATGTGTGAAACAAGGGATTTTGTCGAAATGAAGCGAAATGAAGGGGATAAGGGGCTTCTAAATTCTTGGGAAAATTTTTGGAAGTAGGGAGGGATGTTAGGAAGTAGGGGAAAGTGGAATCTCAGAGATTGAGAGAGGGGAAGGGGTCCAAAAGGGAAAAACATAGGCCCAACCTAGAAAATTGCCAGGTTGTAGCTAGAAACTAGGGTTTGTGCGAAAATGAGGAATTTGGGGAATCTCAGTGATGGGAAGAA